>JAQGBB010000473.1:0-19065 GCA_034691745.1 Prismatolaimus dolichurus
CTTGTAGGTGCGTCTGCAGCGCGTAAGTTGACAAGCATGGACAACAATTACGAGAAAAAGACTACTTATCTTATTTACTACCATAATTGGTAATTCTTTGCTTCAGCGTTCCAAAATTGAAAAGCATTTTGCTCTTCAGCACTTATCTAAAGACCTCGAATGTTTCTGACCATAAAGTGACCCAGATTTTCGACAATCACGTGTTCCCTTTCCATTTTGTTTGATCGCTGCCGAAATCCAGAAATTCAGATCAGCGAGTGGGCTCCAAAAAGTGAGTAAATAAATCACGGAACACTTTCCGTGCCCATGTGGAGAAGGCCTTCGTGCAAAAGCGAACGACGGTAATTTAGTTTTTGGCCTATCCTGGAATGTGCCTCCTGATTGTGTCGCAGACTTCACGCATCGAAGAACTAATGTACCGCGACCACTTTTTCCGACGCTTTCAGCAGAAGACTTGCGTTAAAATGTCTAAATTGACTCTTTTTGTGAAACGCCAGAAAAAACGCCAGAAAAAAAGAAAACGAAAGTAGAGCATCTCTCTTAGCTAGCTCACCAACAGGCGCTCCCGCGCCGTCGTCGTAGACTGGAGCCTGAAGTCGCATGAGCGGCTGAAATGCAGCACCCCATTCGGGATGTCGAAGATTATTGCAGCTCGAGTCGAGCGTTCGAAACTTGAGACTGTAGCAAATGTCCGACGAGCATTGCGGACTCTGGCCCACCGTCGCACATCCGTCTGAGTTGGCGCGACTGTTCACGAAGAGGCCATTCGGACCGTTCGTTATAGCTGAAGGGAGAAAAGAGAACCTTTTATTACCACAAACTTTTCACACATCGTAAAACGCCTCTGCAAACATTCGCGTGGATTGATGAGATTTTCATCGCGCAACGACTGTAGGATGTTGCTCGAATTGGCGCGAATGGCGAAACAGCGATTCGGATCGTTGCGGACTAGAAATGTGAGAACGTTTTTTCGGAGCTCAATTTCGGACAAAGCTCTGAATTATTGCATCACGTGTTTTAAAAAGGCACACAGAGCGCCTAGAAAAGGTCCGGACAGATGGTTTACCCGGTCCAGCTGGTCCGGCTTGGACGTTCGCAGCTTGGGGTGGCGCCTTAAATTGTTGGGAAACGCCCGCTCTTCCGCCGCAACGACCGCACGCTGCTCTGCAGTTGCGATGCATCCAGAGAGCGTTCTTGTCGCACTCGCCGATTCCGGACCAGAAACTGAAGAAATAGGCAATTTTTCCGGCATGAAATATGTTCGAAAATGCTGTCCAAAACGCTAACCTGCAGAGATTATTGCTATCGACGCAGATGCCTTCCTCATCTATGAAAATGAGGTCAATGAAAGAACTTTGGGTCGAAGACTGAGGATAGCTTACTTCGGAGGATGGGTTGCGGCGGTGGAGCTGCCGCCGCTTGACCTGGCGTGCACAATCGGCAAGCCAAGGCGCATGTTGGTCTACAAACCATGCTAGTTCCCAATGTGGACTTTGACGAATCATTCTTTACACCGACCTCATGAAAACAGGGTTCTTCTGGCATTCGCCAATCGTCGACCAGAACGTGCAGAATCGATGTCGATTGGCACATTCTTGACCGAGAACGCCTTGGAAGATGGAGAGAAGAAGCAGCGCGAAGAGTCGCCGCTGATGATGTTGAAGAAGCATTGCAGCTTGCTAACTGTTCATGCCACTTTCGGCCTTCCGCGCCTGATGTAGTTCGTGGTCGGGGGTAAAGAAGAACGAGAGAGTGGCTGCGTGGTGATAATGAAGTGTCGAAGAGTGTTGTCAAATGATCATTTAAAGTCAGTTTGATGAGAACCTGACCACTTTTTATCGCACCCTCCAATTATCGTTCACTCTCGCCTTTTCGGCTTTCATTCAGAACAATGCGGAAACCGTTCGTCGAGATGCCTTTATCGCAGGGATTCCGCCGCCGATGAGAAGATCGTCGTCGTTTGCTCCCATCCGCCAGCAGGGGCACAAACAACGGGCGGGCGCAGTCAAGTTTGCTCTGCTTCGACGAGAGCGAAGTTCTTTTCCGGTTGAGGAACTCTTCGACTCTTTTCTTGACGCCATTCTTCTTCGCGAAGGAAAGAACGAGCGAGGAATTCACAAAACACCGCCAAGCTTGAACGACTTTTAATAGTCTGATAGCCATGGTGTGACTGTCTTCCAGGACGGTACTGTTTCGCGGAGTAGGAGAGAAGTTTCACTGATGCATTACCGCATGCACGGGCTTTGCGCACGCCGCCCCACCACGTGGGGAGCAAATGATGTCGACATCGGATGAGAGGAAAAGTGCAAACGTCTGCATAATGCGCAAAACGTCGTCGAGCAGGCGAGAAAAGATCGACGTCGAAGATTTCTCGAGAACGTCGTGGTGTAACTAATAGTATGAAACACATGCCCGGCTCGGTAAAATGCATTTTGCTCGCCCCAGATAATGTGCGTGACCAGGGGCGAGAAAACGACGCGGTGATACTAATAAGTACCGCCTCTCGCCGCGGGCGCATCGTGAACATCATGAAAGAATGTTCTCGTTTCGCCTTCGGGGCGTAAGCTCTGGAATGCGTGCATAATCTCTGAGTAATCGTGCTGGTTTCACTTTCTCCGTAGGTGATGCATGAAGTGTTTTCGATTAGTCTACTTGTTCTCAGCGTTGAAAACAAAGGGCGAAAACATGTTCGAGCCATAAATCTCTGACGACTTTGGCGATAACAAAATGATCTTTTGTTGCGTGGAAAATGGTTGTAAAACGTTGTGTAAGCCTTCGATGAACACGCGTAATAGTGATGTGGGCCAGTGAAGAGAACGCGTTGGAACGAAAACGAAAGTCGAGTGGACCTAGATATCGAATACAAAGACGCATGTGCGCCGGAAACGAAAGACCCCTGGCAACGCAAAACACTTTCTGGTCAACAGTGATGGGAAGTACCGACATTGTAGCGCTGATACGCATATGACGTCACGGAAAATTTGGCTGTTTGACCTTCTTTTCGCTAGATCACATCTTTTTATAGCGCATAAAAATGGACCCGCACAAAAAATCTTTTTACAAACGTCACTTTCCGAAAGCTCTGGAATGCGTGCATAATCCGCGAGTAATCGTGCCCGTTTCACTTTCTTGAGGGGATGAACGACGAAAAGTGTTTTCGGATTTCGATTAGTCTGCTTTACATGTTCGCGGCGTCCAAAACAAAGGGCGAAAACATGTTCGAGTGATAAATGTCCCTTAAATGTCCGAGATTTATCAGCGGTAAACTTTTGGGGCGCGGAAAATGGTTGTAGTTGTATAATAGTGACGTGGCCCAGTTGCGGAGAACACGCGGAACGAAGACGGAACGGACGGAAGTGATAACGAATGCAAAACTGCTGGTGTGCATACGAAATGAAAGAGCTGTCTCAAGTCGATGGGCTGTTGCTTGCTGTTCCACCATGCTGAGAGATCGATAGCGACACACGAACGCTAAACAAGCAGTTGGCCCCACCGATCCTCGAGAGCCAATGACACTAAGGAAACGGTTTTCCACTTTCAAAAACAGATTTTCGACAATAAATTAAACACACCTTGCTTCTAGGAGCAAAAAGAAAAGAAACAAAAACCTACAACGGTTCGAATCTTCGACCTTTAGGTTGAAAAACGCTTGCGTTAACCAACTGAGCTATGGGAACACTAGTTGCAATTGTTGTAAAAGTTTATAGTAAATGCACACAGACAACACATCGCTGTATTTTTCAGTGATCTTTTGCAGTGAGCGCGTGGCTAAGTGGTTAACTATACTCTAGTGCTATAGATAGCTTGCATAGTGCAGTAGACCCCTAGAATCGCCCCGTTCCAGAAGCATTAGGCACACAGGATCCAGCTACAAACTTGAACCTAGGTTTGAACCAAGATACTTACTTGAAAAATTTCAGCCCGCTCGCTTGCTTCTTGCGAACACTATCGTGCATACATACATACGGACGGACGCACGTGCGGAGGACACGTCCCATCGCATGAGGGCGACTGACTTGGTTAATGACCCTAAAAACCACGTTGCAGTATTCTTCGGCGGGATGATGCTCACATGCTTCCCGTCAATAAGGTCGAGGCTGTTGTAGAATCGCATCTTAGCGCCGATTCACTTGTTATTTATCTAAACATCGATGCAAAAACTCTGGTTTGCAATAAAGAGTAACAATACTAATGCGTAAGAGGCAGACAGAAAGTAGAGCAGTGATTAGCGGTAAACACGTTGAAACCATTTATAGCACACCAGACTAGTCTTAATTAAATAACAAGTGAATCCCGGTCGACATGCTTTTAAAGTCGTCGACGGTCGGCACGGGGATGTGCGTAGGCATAAAAATTTTTGCGATGACTCTGACAGTCTTTTTCACGATGTGCAAAACTGTGGAGCGGCCGACGCAGAACTCTCGCGCGATTGATTTCTCCCTATCGCCTGACATAAGATACCTTGAACCAAGCACGCCCAGTTATTTTTTTGCTACTATCAGATCGACTTCAATTGTGTTACTAACATGAGAGTGAGCAACAGTTGCTGCCCTTTGTTGATGCACTGCTGTCGCGCCGATTCAACGTCCTCCATGCCGTGCTCTCGAGCAAACTTGTACTTCCACTAGTAAAAACCGTTTCTTTCCGCTGCGTGTTTATTAGCTGGACACTAAAACGCTTTGGGCGACGTCGAACAATCTAGGCTGATGCATGCAGCTGCAATCCAGCAAACGCCAACGTCAAGTCGATCGCACGCTTTCGATTAGCATCCACGCTTCTGGCCAATCTTGAAGTTTTTTAAAGAGCACTCAACGAACCGCTTTTCAAGTGAAAGGTTTTTCATGGTGAAGTTGGGTATTTCTACCTCAAACTTGCATTCTCAAATGCACATCGTAATTAATTATATTCGAACTGTCCGTTGGTCCGTGAACTGCAGCCCTGCGGATTGTGTAAAGATGGTGCGACAAAATCCGTGTACCACACTTTCGACGCTTTGTAGGAATCATTCGCAGCTCTATCCGTAATTACGTGAACTAACCTTTAGAGATTGAACTTTCTAAAGCTAATTGCATTTCTGTCGAAAACTTTTAAACTGCGCGGTAATTGTCAAACACCAACGTCATTATGACGCAACTGCAAAATTGATTCAAGCGCACAAACTAGGCAGCTGAAGTTATAATTACAGTTGCACTTGAGCTAATTTCCTATCGATTAGCTAAATGGTTTTCATCGAAGCTTTATACGTACTTCTTGAATACAAACTGTTCTTCACCCTATCTTTTTTGTGTGTTTCAGTAACTTGAATACTTGAACGAAAAATATTCAGTTCCGTCAAACTCTTGGAAGATTGCTGTCTGCATGTCGACAATTCTTGCGATTTGCTTCTTTAATAAATAGCGATCAAAAATGCCTTGACCAATTTAGTTTCAAGATTTTATCTGTGAGCATTCGAACTCGATTACGTCACTGTTTCGCTGAGAATAGCTTCATAGAGATATGTGACTAGCCGAAATTCTCAGAGAAAAGCTGGCTGAAAGTTCAAATTCCAAACATTATTTTTAATAATTTTGAGAGAAAACGCACGAATTGAGGCCAGGTGACGTAAAAATGACATCATTGCGTGTTAGCTTGCGGTTTCTCGCTAAAAGCAGCTGCTTCAGGACGACCAGTTGATAGCCGACTGTGTGTAGATTTTTTGATCTCGTTAAGTGAGAACAAAAATTTGAAAAAATTTCTCGGCAACAAGCAAAACATCTTGCAATTTTCTTCGCTTTCAACATGTTTTGTTCTTGGTGCTGCTGGAGCCAAAAACTCTTTGCATGCATGAGCTAGTTTCCTTGCATATTATTTAGTGGTCTACTTTGTGCAACGCGACGATGATAACATTTTGCAATCTCCTACTACTGCTTCTCTGCGCAGGTATGCAGGATTCAGCGTTTTTGGTGCTCACTTTGTGTTTGACACCTCATATTGTTCTCCATTCACCATATTCTAGCATCACATCTTGGCCTCACTCATGCACAGCTGGCGTGCAATGCCGCAACGTGTGACTCGTTGACGGCGTCGTGCGCTTCCGAAACGTGCGCCTGTCTGACTGGTGGCTTTACCGGCCCCGTAACCGTCAGCGGCATTACATACTGTATATTTTAGAGATGCGCTGCGAAAAACCGCATCCGAAGATAGTAAAAATCGCGATTTCTTCAGGTTGTCCTCCAAACGTGCCCTACAATCCGACTGTTCAACTCTGCGAAGCCAGTACTAATCCCAAGAGTGGTACGGCGGCGTACTTCCAGCAAGCGTGCAATGCTCTCTGGCCTGGCAAGGGTGTTGGACCTGCAGTTTTCACTAGTTCGGCAGAGTTGAATAACGCTCAGCTTGCCATGGGTCTTGAGTTGTAAGTGAATCTTCACCCAAAGTGCTTTCTATGTCCATCCATAAATGACGTCACGGAAAAATTTGATTTTTTTTTTCGAAAACTAAGAGTTAAATTTTATGCTAACCCAGAATACCCCGACCGGCTATGTGACGTAAAGTACGACGTGTAGGAAAGAACCAAAAGCTAAGCGGTTCTACCCCTTTTAGCGACTTGGGCTGGCCGGCGACGGCGAACGTGCTCGTTGGCATCGGTCGCGTCGACGCAGGCTCGCTGGCGTTCGATCCGACGCAGAGTTGGGCTTACATTGCGTCGGGAACCACGTCGCTCCCCGGTATCGTCGGCATGTGGACGTCGTGGGGCGCAAGTGCATCGCCCACATCGCAGACGATGGCAAACAGCGTTGCCTACTTCAACCTACAGTCGCCGACGAACTGGCTCACGGGGAATCCGTCGAGCCCGCCAGCGAACGGCTACTACAGTTTCTGCACGTACTATCCTGGATGTAAGAAAGTGAAAAAAGACCAAATGAAAAATAAAAGCAAATGATTGTTTTGCGATCATAGTAGCAGCGATGCTGACGACGACAACGACAACACCGCAACCGACAACGACAGCCACTGGGGGTTCAGCATGTAAGAATGACTGGACGAGGAGTCGGGAACCGGCATTCCTTGCACGAATTTTTTCCAAAAATTTTCTCGGCTTCGGAGCTTTTTCAAGATTTATTTTGCACTTGTTTCAGACGGCCAATTCCTCAGTTAGGAGTCATGAAAAAATAGCTGATGTTTTTTTTCAATAAAATAATATATAAAAAATATTATAATAAAGTGTTGAACAGTCAGATGGATTCAACTCTGATCCACAGGAGAAGATTTTCTCGCCTAACATGCCATTCTAGCGCAAAACAGTTCGACTACATCGTCAAAATTAACATCGTCTTCAACATCAACATCAACAACAACAACAACAACAACAACGACGACGACGACGACGACGACGAAACCAAGTCAAATTTCAAGCGGGTTTTCGTGCAAGAATTCAACTGTCGATGGATCAGCATGTAAGCGTATGATCCATTATCTTGTGCCGATGGAAGCCATGGTATAGCTCATCGGCAAAATACTCCATACAATTATTATTTTTCTGGACTTTCTAACAAATATCGGGTAAATCACATAAATGTATATCGGGTTTTTCACATGGCACTGCCTACCAAAAAAGTTGAGTAAAAAGATTGGCGTTTCTCTAGCCACAACCTTACTCGCACTAGTGTAGAATATAAAGACCACAAACATGCAGACCATAAACATGGCGCTACCGTAGTCCAGCCTTTGCTATAAGCGTAATCAAAAAGTAGACAGTTCCATATGAAAAACCCGATACTTTCGATTGCATCCGTGAAGTTTAACTCCAAACCTGCAGCAATGATGTCGATAGTGCAAATACTGCAGACAACACCACTGTTGCAGGTTTAGTGTTAAACTGTGCGGAGATAGATACATTTATTTAAGTGACTCGATAAATATGACCCGATTCTCGACGCACACAGTACATAAATGAACAGATTTATAGTCGAAATCTCGGCATGCCCGTTTGCATTGGCATGATCGATCGATAGCTCCAAAATTTTCTTGTCGTTCAATTGAACTCAATTTCCCGCTTTTCTATTCGGCTAAACGTTTCTCTGATTTTACCAAAAACTCGACCTGCTACGCTTGCAAATATTCTAGCCCTGCGGTCGTGCGGTTCCCTTTCTTCGTTTGTCTGTTGGTGCTCGTACTACCTGCTTCTCGCATCGCCAGTCATCATCGCTCTACTCATTCTCATCGTCTGCTGCGGCCGACGACACGCCAAGGGCGTCCGCCGACTCACGACCACGTGGCTAACGAAGACGCAACTCCACGGCTTCGGCTTTATTGCCGCATCGAGGACGACGATCGAGGCGATCCTCTGGACGCTTCTCACCGCCGCCGGCCTCGTCTTCTTCTTTCGCGACGTCGTCAACCTGACGAGCGTCTACGAAGCGCAAGCGACCGTCGTCGCGATGTCGATGAGCACAAACACGAGCGTCTTCCTACCGAAGCCCGCCGTGTGCATCGAGTTCCATCGCGACTTCGTCGCAAGCCATAGCCCGGCATTGTTTGGCACCGCCGGCACCGAGGCGCAGATCGGCATCCCGATCTCAATCCTGCAACCGATGATCGACTGCTCGTGTGCGCCAAATTGTGGTGTGGACTTCTTCATCAAATGTGACGTCAACTGCTTGGTAAACTCTTCTTGAAGGCTTTCAGGGGTTGTAAATTTATGACGTCATTTATTTTTTTCGCTTTTCTTACAGTTTCCCTCTCCTACGTCACTTCTCAGTCTAGCTTTTGCGCGTAACTTCCTTTCCCAAATCCGTGACGTCATAAATGTACGGTCTCAAACTCTTTGAAAAACTAATACAGCCGAGCGAAGAGGCTGCCGAATTCGACGGTTTCGAGCTACCCGAAATGTCTGATATTTTGCAGGAAACATTTCTAACGAACTACGGTTTTCCAGATCCGTCTACGTATGCTCAGACGGTCGCCGGAGAGTTGGGAAATGCTCTTTACGCACCACTGGTATAAACGCGGAGCCTCATATAAAACGGGAAACTCCAACCAAATTATCTGCATCACCGTCGCATAAAAACTAAATTAAAATAACAGGAAATTAAGATTAAACATAAAAACAAAATAAAATGCGACGCCGAATAAAATAAATTAAGCTGCATATTTGCGATGTTTCGAGTGCAAGCACGTGGTTTGGGCTGGCGTGGAGCCAGCGTTTACCAGCGTCACTTTGGCCTGATTCTCGATGGCGACTTGCCCACAGCATATGCGGATTCTTAGTTTTTGTAGATTGCCTCCTACCTAATGCTAATGCTCGTCCAAGACTACGATCTCGGCACCTACCAGCAAGCGCTCACCAACTACCAGGGGAACAACACCGGTGAACCCCTTTACCCCGTCAACGACGTTACCCTCCCAACGCTGGACGCGGTCGAAAGCTGTATGATCCAAAACTCGATCGACCCGAAAGTGCTGCTCGCCGCAATCGGTCGCGTTCTCTGCAACGCATCGACGTGGAACATCGCGTACGTCGGCCAGGGGCAGCCGCCCACCGAGCAACCCATTTGCAATCCCAACGGCCTCTTCTGGTTCGGCCCCTCACCCGATCGCCAACCCATAGACCTCTTCTGCTTCGAGGTCTCGAATCTCACCGTCTTCGCGAACATCAACGACGAATTGCAGATCAGCACCTGGGTGCACAGTTTCATGTTCAGCATCTTCGGCAAGAGTCAGGCGAGTGGTGAACTCTACTATAACCCGCTTCCCGTCACTGATCCACGTCCGGCGAATCTCTACTTGGACCCCAACGGCGCGGCGGGCTTTTTCGACGTCCGCCAGGCCGGAAATCGCATCGTCGTGCCCGCTGTGCAGACGCAAGCGACGACGACAATTGGAATATCGACCATTCTCCAGGCGTTGAACACGACGAGTAGCCCGTGCTCGAGCGTCCAACCATCCGATTGTGCAAAGGCGTGCGTCATCGAAATGACCTTCCAGCAAAGGGGTTGTTATCCGCTTGGCTACTTCGCCACACTGCCGGCGAATGCAACGACGTGCACCACGCGTTACCGTAATACGTCGACACAGCTGTCGATCCCACCGTGGTTTGAATGCGCAAAGCACCTTTGGGCCTACTGCAACACGAGCTGTTTGCCGGCGTGCGAGACGACGCTGTATACGATAAACACGGCGCAAAGGGTCATCGTTCCGCCCTGCGAATTCAACAACACGTGCAACACTACAAATTGGGCAAAGGTAAGCTAACTTCGTCGGCGTTGAATTGCAGCTTTATTCTCGCAACTCGATGGGTTTAAATTGCAGATGGGATTCGACCGTACTGCAACGCCTGTTGGCGATATCCCAGATGCGATAATAACCGTTCAACCGTCGCCGATGGTCTACTCGATCTTGGCGAAAACCCTTTTGCTCGACACAACTGGGCTACTGTTCGCTTTGGGTGGCAGCATGGGTATAAAGTAGAGAAAAACATTTTCAAAAAAATCGGCCGGCGCGGCCCGATTTGAAATTTTGCTCAACCGGCCCGAGCACCTTTTTTCGGCCCTCTTCGACCGGGCCGTAAAGCCCGGAAGGCCGGTACGGCCCGATCGGCCCGAAAAGTCAACCATGATTTTCGCCATTTTCCACACCCGAAATTGGTCTGTTATTAACATTCTGTCACAACATCCTTGCTCGACAACGTCGCTGTCGCCAAAATCCATCATCCACCGGACATCGAGTTCACATCGGACAGTTTTTGATGATTTGCGGCCCGATCGGCTCGAATATTTTTGGTCGGTCCGACTTGGCTTTTTCCTCGCCGGCCCGGCTGGCCCTACTTGTAAATTTTTTCCGAGCTCGGCCGGAAGGGTTTTCTCTATTATAAAGCATCAGAGACAATGTCTCTTGTGTGTCCTCCTCAAGGGAGACGACGTCACGGTTTGTGGGTGCTGCTTCTTTTAACCCACCCTACGTTTTCCGAGGAAACATTACAAAACCTTTAAAACATATAATGTTCATTCGTTGTTTTTTTTTTAACTTCGGCAGCAGACTCTGCTACAAATCTCCACCCGCCTGTTCTACTCGTATTGTAGGTCTCTGAATAGGCGGAAGCTTTGTCGCATTCTCGCACGTTATCCTCTTCTTCGTCTTCCAACTGAACCACAAGAAGAAGAAGAAGATCGTGCTCAAGCGCCTGTGCGAGCGCGACGAAGAAAGCCCCTTGAAGCGATCGATATTCGCCTATCTCGAGCAGACGCCTCTTCACGGCTTGCCGTACATCAGCGACGAACGACACAGCTACCTGCACGTGTTCATCTGGAGCGACATCAAGATTCTCACTGTATGCTTCTTCGTGCGCGACACCGTCTTGCTCGCCGAGAAGTACAACAGCCAGCCGATGACCATGCAAGTTCAGGTCGCCCAGTCGGGTCGGCTCGCCTTCGACGACCAGGCGATTTGCATCCTAATCAACCGATATCAGGCAATTTCCAACAGCAGCTACCTTGCATTCGATTCATATATGGCAAACCCAGCCGGTTTTTCCGGGGCTGCGACTTCCTACTTCACCGCCCCTATACTTGCGTCAATCGCTGCTGGCAACCCACTAGCTGTCGGCCAAATGCCCTACTCGATCGCCCTTCGCGCCTATCTCTACATCGTCTCCATTCAAGACTACGACAAGGGCGCCCTCACGTACGTCGGAAACCTCACCAAAACAGCATCACTGGACGCAACACTCGCACTTTTTGATCAAATAATCAACAGTTCAAACATCGATCTGTTCGCTCTCGCTCGGTTCGTTGGCGCCGAGTTCTGTCAGTTGGCTGCGCTCCAGCTGAAGGTCAACTCCTTTGACGAGGCATGGGGTCGGTACGTCGTGACCACAGCGCCGAGCGTCTGCACGCCGAGCGCCGTCCTCTGGATGGGGTCAAAGGCAAGCGCCGCCTACTACGGCGGTGGCGGCGACCGCAAGGATCGCCTCTGCATATCGTTGGCTGGCCTTCCGCCGCTCAACACGTCGAGGGATTATATCACGGCGAGCACTGGTCCCGCGCGATTCAATCCGGGACTCTCCTACTCGGCCGAGTGGTTGGCCGGATTGCATTTCGACCTTGGGGCGGGCGCAGGATCGATCGATAATCGATACTACGATGTCCGCTCGCTGGCGACGAGTGCGGTCGTGTCGACTGTTGCAAACACGACGCTCGTTGCGACGGTCAACAGCCCGTGTTCGAGTCTCGATCGTTTCTCGTGCACGAAGATGTGTCACAGCGCGAGCATCGTCGCCGAGCGGGGTTTTTCGTCAGTGGTCTATCTCGCATCAGAGGGCGGAGCAACGGCGTGTACGACCAGACTAAATCTAACGGGTAAACTACCTCCTGCATATTGGCATCTTCAAATTACCGTATATTTAGTCAAACAACTATGCAATCAAAAACTCTGAAAATTCAAATTTTTACGTGCCGTACACTTATGACGTTACTGTTGTGGGAATTCCAAGACAGTCAGCACAGCGCATTTTACGCGTATAAGACATTCTATATTATGTAGAGCAAGCAATACAAGCGCCATCGCAATCCCTACCACCGAAAAGAACGTCGTGGGACGACTACGCAAATCAATGCATAGCGGCGTGTGAGACGAACGTCTATCAGCTGAGTAGTCTTGGCTACACGAACGACACGTCGAATGGCACCTTCTATGGCGCGCTACATTTGAGCAACTACGGATATCTGCAGTTCATCGAGAGCACATACTACGACGTTTTCGCCTTTCTCGGCGACTGGGGTTCAAGCATGGGTTTGTTGTTTGCTATACGCGCATGCGATAAGCATGTTGACGCGTTCTGATAGTTAAATTTAGGCTTGTGGATTGGCGCCAGCGTTCTGTCGCTCGCACATGTTCCTCTCTATTGGCTGGTCCTCGGTGTCGAGAAAGCAGCATTGGTGAGCAAAAATCGAAGGCGCCAACTTGGGTCAGCAGCAGAAAATCGAAAGGGCGCCGTGATCCCTAACGAACGAAAGCCAGCCATCGAGAAATCGATGTCGATTGAACAGCGTCAAGCGTGGTCCGACCGCTTCTGAACGTAACTCTCTTGTAACCAAAACCCGACACTCTACTCGAAGCGTAGCGCGATATTATGTGCATCGACTGTTCACCGTCCTCTGCTTATTGAGCCACGGGGCGATATCATGCTTCCGCCTTTTTGGAGACGAAAAGTGTATTTCAAAATAGGGTCCCTTGCCAAATAGTGTTCTCGGGCGTGCACGGGAGCACTATTGGGGTCATTCATAAACCATGTGGATGTCAAACGGGGGTTGGGGTCCCCCGAAATGTCCACGAAAGTTTACGCCAGTTGGGGGGGTTTGAAGGTCCCAGAAAAAATCCACGCAGAGTACCGTAGTATTAGAGTTGTTATAAACTGCGCGAAAATGCTTTTGCAATTATTCATTAGTTTGTAATCTTTTTCGTTTACTTTCTTCACACGAGAATTCGAACGCCATTGCGCGTTGCTTGCGATTATGGACTTGAGGACGAAGACGACGGTTAGTCGTCATAAGGCTGTGAACGCAGGACGCTTGGCGCCTGATGTCATTTTTATGCGGAAATAAAATAGTGTCTAGTGCTTGTAAAGGCGCTGCTGTAAACTATGCTAGGACGCGAGTCCACGTGGAGTTGGAGGGGCTGGGTATTTCGAAAAAATCCACGAAAGTCCATGAAAGGGGTGAGGGTGCAAAAACTGCATTTTTTTAGTTCACGTGGATAGTGAATGACCCCATTTAGCAGGTGAGGCTGCATTGTTTGCCAGTAGAGCGTTTTACAAACAGAGCCCACGACGCATGTATACTATGTATCACAGGTAAAGTTATGCGCTGAAAGACCGTCTCACTTGGTCCCACAATTCTCAGGCGACTTTCATCTGTGTGCTTTACGCCGGGCACACAAAAGTCTAGCGCAGCAGAGGGCGCTCTTCAACAGACGTTGTGTATATCGCTCAATAAACGGAGGCGCGTTGACCGGAAGTATAATTTAAAATTCACCTCTTTCATGATATTATTAACTTCTGCGTATTTCGTGCGTGATGTTCAGAAGTGCCGGCCAAAAGTTTTCTATAGTCGAAGTTTCTGTCGAAGTAAAGTTAGAGCTGATTGTACGTCATAGGGGACATGCACAACTGACGTGAGCTCAAAATTTGAAATTTTGACTCACCCACCCCCTCTCGTCACTCATCATCAGTGTTTGACCCACCCACCTTCTAACTGACCCTACCGGCTTCCCCATCATCATTTAGATGCTTCGAAATTTCTGTGATTGTGCTCCAATGCGAGATGAGACACACGGAGACTACAAAATTTTGCCCTTCCAAAAAACCATAGAGTTTTTGAGGTGCATGACAAATTGAGGAAAAATTAGAAAAAAATCTTGAAAACTGGTCATATTTTGTGGCAAATTCGCCCGATTGGGGTAAATTAAGGTTAAAGTTTTTCGTCCCCGTCCCATTCGCCTGACGTGAGTTTTTTTTTACCCCACCCCTCGTCAGAGTTCGTCAGTTTTAACTGACTTTTCCACCCACCCCTCCGAGCTGACGTCAGTTGTGCATGTCCCCATAGTGGGCTCAATCGTTCCGTACGCCAACAATTCGTCCGTGGCTTTCGCCTATTGAAAAAAGCATGAAATGGCATGGTGACTCTCTCCGAGGAGACGTGCCTGAAATATTCCAAAGAGTTTGTCTCAGACGACAAAAACGGTTCAGTAGTTCTTGTCGATCGCGTACGGATTTCAGCCGTGATGGACGCGATGCTGCGACGGCGTGACAAAGATCGCTTCGAAAACGCGCGGTAGCTTGCCGACGACGAACGTGTGCTGCCAGAAGCCGACCATGTTGATGAAGATGAAGTGGACGGCGAACTGCTCGGTCGGGATGACGAGCACCATCGGCAGTGCAAGCGTGCTCAGAAGAAACTCGCCGTTGCCGAACATTCGCAGTCCGGCAAAGAGGTTGTAATATTCGGAGCTGTAATGGAGCTTGTGAATGGCTCAGAAGAGGGCGACCTAGAACACTGAACTCATCCAGAAAAGTGAAAGATTTTTGAAAATTGAAATTTAAGATCTTTTTTGACAATTAGCTTAAACGTTTCAAGCTTCGAAATTTGGGTGACATTAGATACAATTGCCGTCTTAATCTCCATTGAGTACAACTAGTTCGACTCTCATTTCAATGGATTTAATATACAGCTATGATTTCCTCAGAAGGCAACAATGCTCCTGTACCTATCCATTAGCTACCTCGTGTTCGAAGCAGTGCGCCCAGTAGCGACAAGATCGATCAGGAGCATGCCAAGAGCGAACATTGGAAAAGAACACGCATGAGCAGCGTCGACAAGCGCCACTCGCTCGTGTAGCCAATCGCGGAAGAAGAAGAAGCTCACGCCCAGCACCCACCGTTTAAGTCCACTTGCAATCACGCCGAATAGACCCGACATGCAATCGACGATATCGTACGCTCGCGCGGCGTTGCGCAAAATCGTGAGACTAACGGAGACCTCGACGACGATGAGGAAAGCGCAGCCTCGGACGGGGCTGAGCACCGCCAATTCGTCCAAGTCGTCGACGCACAGTTCGGCAAGGTGAACGAGATAGAAAAGCTTGCGAAGTTCGAAAAACGCCGCCATTCTAGCGTCAGACACGTTGCACGTTTCCGACGTTGACTTCTAGCGCTGGTTTGTGAAGAAAAGTTTGACAAAAATATCGAAAATAACTATCGCGTTTGCTTGTGCTTTTAGCGTGCACAGAAGCGGATGCTAACTAGTCAGATGTAGAGCATCCGTGCAAAAACCAAATAGTAGTGCGCTCAATTTTTCATACTTAGTTGTTCTAGATGTGTTCTGGTTTCTTCTTAAACATTTCACAAAACTTAAAAAACCGTGTTTTTTTGTTTGGCAGGATATCTTATCTTGTTCAGCAGACAGTTCTACTTGCACTCAGTCACAAAAAACAATTAGTGTCTGTAAGCCCTGAACGTTTTAAGTGGTTAAGACCTATTTCAGGATTGTTATAAACTTCAATCGAACAATCGGTTTTTTTGCATAATCAGGTTTTCTTGCATTCGGGCACTCATTTGGTGACAAGAGACGGAACTTTTTTATGGGTTTTTTCGTTGCATTGAATCTGCGTAATCGCACGTGACAGCGAAACAGTGCAATGAATGATGTCGCCAATACGACAAAAAGTAAGATCACATATTTTTGCTCGTGGAATAGAGTTCACACAAAACCGGGACGGTCGCGGGCCGAAACTTTCGATGGTAAAGGGCTTCGAACTCGCATCAGCCTCACGTTCGATTTGGGTAGTGCGTTCAAGTTTTTCGAAAACTGTTGCAGAAAGAAGAAAGCTACATAGCTCATCTTCAAACTCGACCTTCTTTTTTAATTGTGGACGTTTTAACAAACATTACAAGGTTCTAGCGCGCTTTTTTTGAAAGTTATCGTGATGAAAGACACACACACACACACACACACACACCCACACAGACACACACACACACACACACACACACACACACACACACACACACACACACACACACACGGACACGGACACTAACGGTTGTATAAAGCTTACTGACTTCGTCAGTGAGCCCAAAAAACAGACGATACAGCGCAATCACAAAAAAAACAAAGGACTGACCACCTCTGTACAACGAGATGCTGCTTTTACAAAATATTACAGCTAAAGTTTTTTAACCTGTCTAACAAACTAGAAACACAACAAACCAAGAACCAAAGCTGTCATATCACACAAGGGAAACTAGAAAGCGTAGCGACAAAACTGTGACAAATATACGTGTCGCCCACTAACTTCACAGAGATTACGACGCTATCTGAACCTTTTTAAGCTAGACTATTTAGTGAAAGTAAAACCAACCGGTTGGCGGTATATAAACCGTTCCAGCAATAGCAAAAACGATGAAAGAACAACGCCAATGGTCAGCGGCAAAAATGCTCCAGCAATGTCACTAAAATCGATCGTCTCACCAGAGCCGTCATCGTCACCACTATCGGCAAAAATCTGCATCGATTTGATCTTTCTCTTTATGCGAACTTCCTCGGTAACAAAATGACCAAACATAATCAACTGGTTGACCATCATTCTTACTTCCTTTGTCTCTGTCGAGAAGACGAGACCGCCCATAAATAAGGGACCATCTGGTACGTGAATGAGTTGCAAATGAAAGTTTCTTTCGGCTGTCAGATACTTCTGGCATGTCCAGAGAAGATGGTAGCCGGTGTCGAGTGCAAAAAACACTTTTGCCTCAGTCGATCGATTTAGATAGTTGCAGATCTCCGTCTCGTTTACGAGCAAAGGGGGATTAGTCTCGAGAGCATCCCGAAATTTCTTCACTCTCAGCGAGCTCGACGTACTGATAAATTCGAAGCGAAAATCATCAAGTCTGGATGTAACCCATGCGTACTTTTTACTGGCGATTTTCTTTGAGAGAAAGTCGAAAGTTGGATCTTCGTCAAAAGTGGATGCCCTGACACACTGCGCCGTAAGCTTTGCCGAGTAAAGACAGCAGGTAGCCCCAAGGGAGAGGTCAAACAGAAAATCAATCAATAGTAAAAACAGTGAAAAACGTTTGAAACGTGTGTACCTGATAGCAAGGGTTACGGTAGAAAAAATGATCATAAGCGCTGTGACAGATATCCACGAAAGGGGATCCATCGGATGAAACAAAAACTCAAAAGGTAGATGTTTGAACAATTTTGCAGGTCGTTTTAAGCCGATCATTATGTGATCGAAGAGAAACGGGTAGGTAAAGTGGAGTACTGGCCAGCGAACCGAGCTCAAGATGATGTCCGCATCAATCGAGTCAATCGATCTCAAGTTGAGAAGCGCGGGCAGTGACAGTGGATTGCTGATGTTTGCGTATTCGACGAAGTTTACGTTGATGAAATTTACGCTGTAATTCAGCTTCGAGAATGCCGGCGCCAAAAGCAGTGGAAAGGGATCTGCGATTAGTGCTGTGGAAGAGTGTTTGAGAAGCTTTTTAGCGCATACAACCGAATCAAAGAAACAGCCCAAGGTGAAAGTATGCTCCATTTATACAGCGGAAACGAATTATCAGGTTCGAAAGACGATATTAAGAGCAGTCTTTTTTGTCGAAGAGCGTTGCTGTGGTAGTTTGGTACAGGCAAAAATAACGACGTTCAAATTATTAATTTGTAATTTGCTATGTTTTAATCACAGCTAAATGGAATATTGACGATTCTACAGTTGATCATTCCTAAAAAGAACGGTTTAGTGTTCTCAACAGAAAACTGTGTTTCCAATCAAAAGCGTGTTCTCTGTGTAAAGCGTGTTTTTAAAGGAATACTATGTTTCTAAAGGAATACTGTGTTTCCACAGGAAAACTGTGTTTTCCATGGGAAGACAGTTTTCTATTGGAGACACAGTATTCCATTGGGAACACTTTTTTGATTGGGAACATAGTTTTTCTGTTGGGAACTCTAGACACCATTATCAATATCAGTTTTACCGTTTGCGGAGAGAGCTAGATGATGGACATCTTGGCGTTGCAAACCTGCATGCAACGGCTTATGTGTAAATGTCAAATGTGCTTCGAAAATTGAGAGTGAATTTGAAGTGGATCTCAACTACAAATATTTACTTTTATGTACTACCCTACGTACATAATGAGTTTCTGTGCTACGTGTCGATTCAAACTGAAGGAGCGTTTACTGGCCACCAAGGCAAGAAGCACGGTGGCTCCCGCTTATAAGGAAGCCACACGACAAAGCAATTGAACGATGCACAGAACGGATTATTGAACATAACAGTAAATCCATGCGAAAACATGAGAAGCTATTTGCAAATAGTCATCGACATTCGTTTCTGCTTTTCGGTAGTAAGATACCGCTCCTTACCGTATTTTCTTGATTAATCCCCCCCCCCCCCGAGGAGGATTATTCAATTTTTGTCATTTCGGACCAAGGTTTTTACAAAATAATAATTCCCCCAGGGGGGATTATTCCAGAAGTGCCATCCTATGTGCTTTGAAGATAAAATTTGTATAGCGCTAAATTTTGTGCTTGTAAT
>JAQGBB010000474.1:0-19037 GCA_034691745.1 Prismatolaimus dolichurus
TCCCCCACGAATGATTGTACATCAAAAATTGAGTTTGAATCTCAATGCCGACAAGGAACCCCGTTTGATCGGCGATGAACGCGACGCTGTCCAACTCGCGAGGATCCATCAGTCCTCGCCAACCGCGCATGTCCAAGCTCAAATGTGGGGGGCCGTAGCCATGAAGCTCTAACGGCGGATTGGCCCACTCAGCGACGAGACGTGAAATGCGCGAAACGAAGACGTTCTCGAAAACGAACGTGTCGGCCGAACTTCGGAACACGTTCATCGCAGGCGTGTTCAACGCAAAGCAGATATCGTCGAACGGCGCGAACGCCATCGTGAATCCCACCCAGGTGACGTTCGCCGTCGAGCACAGATCGATGCAAAAGTTATCGGCACTGGAAACCCCAATCGAACAACTATTGCCGTATATCGCTTGTTTGCACATATATCTCGCCGTTTGCTCGCTGAGTTGATCGTAGCCGCAGCCTAGCTCTTTGAAGAACGCGTCGACAAGCTGAACAGCACGCGACGTCGGAACGTCATAGCCATCTTGAAGCCCCCCTCCGGGCATCCCCAGGTCGTAATCGACGATCGCAGCTACGAGAAGATATGTGGTCTTCAGGACGATATCTACACCATGATCCAACGGAGGAAGGACCGATAAATCGATAATTCCATCGGACGCGTTTACCATCATCGAGATGTTTTTCAGTGTTTCGTTGAACTTCGCCTCGTTGAACGCGCCACTTACAGAGCCGGCGAGGTTGTAACGGAAAACGTCGAAGCAGACGGCCGCATCGCTGAAGGCGAGCGTTTGATTACGCTGAAGAATGACAGAGACGGCCGTCGTTTCGGCCCGATATTTTGCACAAAGGCTGATGAGATCGTTGATGAAGAAACCGGTACAAACGATGCCAACGCTCAACCAAAAGATCGTTTCAAAAATGGATCGTCGAAAGCCGATGTAGCTGCAGCCGTGAATCGGCGAAATTTCGAAAAATCTTTGAATATTTTTACTTAGAGTCCCGGGTGTCGATTGCTCTTTTAGACGACCAAAAAGTGAGATCATTTTGCTTTATTGTTTCAATATTTTTTCGTGGAAAATATTTAATTCAACCACTCCAATGACAGACAAGTTTAGCGTATATATACGAAAGAATTAGCTCGATCGAAGGCAGCACTGTTGTCGTTTTGCCAGAGTCAGATGATCAACTGAGCGATAAATGTGAGCGAATCGCTCAATGTGAGACGCGGCTTTCACCTCTATTAATTTCATAATGGAACCCAAGGGACAATCTAGGGACTGTGTGCATGTAGGGTGACTGAAAGGAAGCGCCGACAAATCCCGTTTAAACCTGTTTTTGCAACTTCTGAAGCGCGTAAGCAAAAATAGGTACCCGGTCGCTTGTGAGTGCGTGAGTGCGTGCGTGAGTCCGTGTGTCCGGGCGATAACTTTAGCTTTTCTCAACCGATTTTAATAATTTCAAAGCTAAAACGAATCTCCGTGATCCGCTGATGGTCCTTTTGCTACTCTCAGTGCTGTCCGATGCTCCTAGCGGTCGGTGTCGTAGGGGAGTGGCCGTTGGACATTGTCATTTTTGGATCTGCATTCCTCATCGACTGCTAACGATATTTTGAGCTCTAAGCAATGCTGGGACTTCTTTTATATCATTCGAAAGCTGAGAACAAGGGAAACAACTTTTGCGCACATCGGACCCAAGCCCACGAGGATGGCCAGTCGAAAACAACTTTTGAACATCGCGATATCGTGTTCAAAATCGTTTGTGCAATAGCTCGTTAGGCGATGCACTGACGATCCCCGGCTGCACACAAACTTGTTATTTTTTCTTTCTACACAAGGGTGTACGATGCTTGATTAGGTGTCTAAAGGAGAATGGATGGCCACTGGACTGTAGCTTTTCAAGAACATGTTCCAGAAGTTGCATTTTTCGGCTTTGCCGATCTACTTGTTAATTCGATCACGTGACAAGGAAATGGGATGTCATTTTCGTGCCGAAGGGATGTAGGGCTGGAGAACGAAAGTGGTATTCTTCGACGTGCTTTGGGGTTATGTACGAGACGAGTGCGAACAAGTATGTAAAATCAACAGAGCCGAATGACATTCTACCAAAATAATCGAAGAAGCAACTATGCGCACTGTTTCACAACGCCATGGAATACTCTAAAACAGTTAGGAAAACTCCAAATACTCGTGTTCCATCATTCCCATGATTGTCTGGACGTCCGCCAATTTTCGATTTTTCTAGGCAAGTGTGTGAAATGGAGAGACTGATGAGGACAAATGAGGGAGCAGCTGGCGGCAATCCTAAACAGTTAGCATCCAGTTTTTTTCGTGCTGCGTGCTCTTTCCGAAATGCAGGATGCAATAAAGTGGGCTGATGCTAAAATTGAGCTAATGTGCATTAACTGTCAAAAGGGTAGAAAGTTAACGTCCTGCCCACTTGGCTGTTTTTATGCTCCTTTTCTCTGTTGCTTCAAAAATTTATGTGCTGGCGTTTTTTTTGTAAAACGGCAGGATGCCTTTTCGGCTTTGCCGATTTACAGTACAACGCGCAGAGTGCAATGATGGCCGTGCGCATAAACTTCAAAACAATCATGTTTGCGCGCAGCCAGCCAGCAAGCTTTCACAAACGCAAAAATCGCTTGACTTATGAGAAATGTTTACCCTGCTCGCTGTTTTGCCACTTTGTCGCACGGTGTCGCCCCAGTAGAAAAAAGGGCACCTTCCTTCTGAATGGAGAATATCAGTTTCTACGTTTTTAATTTTAATGAAGATTTAAAAAAATGGTTGACTGATTGCCAAACGTTTCAAACTCGCCCTTAGATTTCAAGTCGTGCTAGTAGTGAACTAAACATTTGATAATTAATTCAACGTCTCGCTTTTCTCCATCTCAACGGTTATAATGTCTTCGTCCAGTTGTTCAAGCGAAGGCGATAAGTCGAAACTGGAGTTTCGACCATCCAAGTTGTACTTTGCGTCCGCGCTTTCGTCATTGTCAGATCCTGTTGAAGCTTCTCGCCGACGTTCCTGCGCTCCGCCACTCAAAATCGTCACCTCCGTCTCACGTCGGGTTTCCAGACGATCTGTGCTTGCTGACAGTGGAGCTTTCGATGCTGCTCGTTTTGTTAAGAGGTTTCCACTGATCGATGCAGAGAAAGCGTTGTTGTACGCCCTGGGACGACGCAGTGAGAGAAAGTCCTTGCGGCGCTCGATGAAGTGGAGAAGTGCGAGCCAGACGCCTTGGAACGCGTTCGTCAGGGTGAAGAGATAGGCGAACGCGATGTTCGGAATGTAGGTGAGATAGAGAAAGATCTAAACGCATAGCCCAGCTTATACAGCAGGTTCAATGCCGCAACCAGAAATCTCTGACAAGAATGGGGCTCAACTCCAAATGGTAAGGGGTAGCTCTTTCCAGCTTTGGACATGTCAGCTGGCCTAATTTGTTGTAAAGGGTAGCCCTTACCACTTTTCCATCCCATGCCATGTGAGAGTAACTTCTTACCCATGGAATTCCAAGGGAGACTTGCATAACAAAGAGCACCCACAGCTTTCTGCGCGCGTTTGATCGCTGTTGTGCACTGCTCTGCCGTTGAACGATGCGGCTGCCGCCCACGACGGTTGGCTTCGCGTAGATGCTTCGAGCGACGATAATAAGCAACACTATGCTCACAATGATGACGACAGAGAGTGGGATTACGGTAGCGTAAGCGACGGCGTTGGAATTCAGCCAACAGCTATAATTTGGTACTAAATAGATTACGTTTGCACGTCTTGCTGAGGAGTGCACTCACAAAAAGTCCGTTCGTTCATACAGCGATGGCACAGTCGGAAAAGAGATTACAATGAACAACAGCGGTAGACCTATAAGGCATAGAAACAACGTCACACGGTGAATGGTCAAGCTAGACACTATAGTGAATATTAAATTTTTGTCAGAGTCCAATTTCACACTGTTATTTTACGTGCTGCAAGCATTATCAGTGAAAAACGAATAAAAATTAAACAAGTTGGGTGTACCAATCCTCAAGACCCACTGACTCTACGTGTGCCAGAGGACCTGAAATCAATTATAGACCAAACTACCTATCTCACTTCACTAAATACTACATCGTGCCTGGACTGCACGAGCAAAATTTCAGCTAAATTCATCAAGTCCTTAGAAAGATATGCGCTAAAAACAAGCTTATACTATGTTCGCCATTCGGAACTGAAACCGCTTATGACAAAAACCATCAATGACAGCGTTGTTAAACTGCACTGTGCTAGAAAGACAAACAAAATTTTAGCCAAGTCGGGCATTCATTCTCTACTGAAGTTGATGGGCCTGACACCCTCCAAGCACACTTCCCACGCCTGGCTGTTTGTCTCAAAAAGCTAAACGTCAAAAACTCCGTCAAAATTCCCTGAAAATATGAAATACTTTGCGTTCTTCGTTCTCAGCGTTCTGTGTTCAGAAAAAAATGCGGACGTTAGCGAAACTTTGTACCGAAGCAGCAAACTGTCGAAACGCGGTTGAACGTAAAAACTCGGTTCTCTTCCGAGTTGAGCACGATGACGTAACGTTTGTAGACGAGCACGGCGCGGCAAAGGGTCCACGCTATAACCACCAGCAGGAAATAGTACTGCAACGCCGCCATGTAAGTGCAAGAAAGATCGTCGAGATGAAGCTGAGTTTGATCGGAGAAGAGCAAAAAGAATAGGAAGAAGAGCAAAAGCGAGAGATTGAAAAAGATTGCGGAAATATTGAATTCCCTGTTGCGATTGCCACGACACCTGAAAAATATGAAAAATGAACACGCACGAAGAATGGAGCAATGTTCTGGACTCATTCTATTTGGATGTGCGTTCCGGCTGAGAAAATGCCGAACACGTCATCGGGAGAATTAAACTTCGAGGAGCAAAGAAAGAAATCAGCGTAACAAGAGGAGAGCCAAGGGGCTGGTCTCCAGTAGCAAAAGGCCGAACGAAAAAGTGCGACCCCTTACCATTTAAGTGCTTTCCGCAAAGGACATTGGCACAAAATTTGAATTCTTTGACCCCACCTCCTTGTCCGCATAAGTCGCCTATGCAGCTGTCCGAAAAAATTTGTAGGGGAAGCACCCCCTTACCATTCAGAGTTCAGCCCTTCCTGTCAAAAATTTCTAGACGCGCCGTTGAAAGAAAAGGACACGAAAACACCTCAGTTGGTGGTTATCTTCCCAAACACATTTTTGTGCAATACCTACCCGATGACGAGCGTCGTAACGATGACGCCACCAAGAAAGATAATTGAAAGGCTATAGCCGATCATTCCAAGAACATCGCAAAATATTTCTGGACTAGGATTGCTGGCCTAAAACAACTGGACTACAGTTTTTTGCTTCCCTTTTACTAAAAGTACAAAAAAAACAGTTTGTACCAGAATCATCGAAAAGGCCGTCATATGCTGAAATTCCATTTCAAACATGTCGCCCGAGAGGTTGGTCGCGACGCAGTCACCAACGACCCACGGTTGCCGATTGGTCGACGAGACGCAGCGCGGTGTGAGGTTAAAGTTTCTCGACGGTGTCCAGCCGGCGGTGCTCATGTTCATTTTTAAGCTAACCAAGATATTTTCCGGCGAACTTCTACCCGCACCCCTCTCAACTGTTGCGGTAATAACGTTTTGCGACATCGATACGCTGGAGCACGCGTTCCGCTTCGTGCTGTCATTGGATGTGTTTTTCACTCCGAGGCTGTTGTTCACGTGTGTGAAAAGAGTGTTTGTTCTATAGACTTGAAAGCTGACTCTTGACGGTGTTGCCGTTCCAGTTTTGCCATTCAAACCTAGAAAAAACAATGTGGAACTGACATTAGGTTTAGGTCCACTGACGCTCGCCATTGTGATGTTTCGGTCGGTCGTCCATCACAACAACGGGCGAAACTTCGAACTATTGGTATGTATTTTTTCTTTGTTTTATTCGCAATTCAAAAACTTTTATAATTTATTTTTGAGACACAGCATTTCTTTTTGGACTAAAAACTTCAGCGTTTAAAACGCAAACATTAAATCTTAATCCGCAGCGTTGATTTCAAATCACCAGCCGCGTGAACGTCGACACGTAATTTATTAAAGTGCTCATCACGGGGTCAGCTTGTCGCCAATCAACTGCCGACGTTGAGACACCGCCTGGTATTAAATTTCAGCGATGTCTTCGACGCAATTCTAGCTCACGGCTGCAAAGAAAGTGTTTTCAAACTTTGATCCATTTAGTGCCATACCTTTTGCATGTGTCAGGGTACGCATGAAAATTTAAAAAAACAGTTGTTCTATTGAATCAAAATTTTGTTAAAGTTTTTATTTCACATTTTTGTCTTTTGACAAATCGATGCCCAAAGTTTAGCTCAGAAAAAAAAACATATTTTTCTCCGAGAACGTCGCATTGCGCGTTTTTTCTACAGCCAAATCACCTTTTGGGCAAACCGTATCCGGAGACAAGTTGACGACGGCATTGACTCCGCCATCCGATCGCTGATCGAAATTCGAAAATATGGGCTTTACCCGATCTACACCCTCATCGATCAGTCCTGTTCTGAAAATTGAGTCACTACAGTCCTCCATGCTGACGTCGAGCACAAAGCTGCTCCCGTTGTAGAACGTCAAGTTATCGCCGACGGTGAGGTTGAGATTCTGAACAAGGAGATCGACAGACGCTAAAATTCTGCAAAATCGATATGTTGTACCGCACGATTTTTGATTTTTTGCTTCTTTTCTTTACATACGTTTGTGAGGACAGCGGATCGAACAAATCGGGTTTCGCGTCCAACAAAATATCGACGCTTTCGGAAAACATGTCGCCCACCTCTTTTCCCAAACCTTCCACATTTGCGATATTCTCGAGGACCTCCGACGCCCGCTCGATATCTTCATAGTCGAGTAAGTTTGCTCGCCCACTGAGAATGTCGTGTAGATCGGTCACAACGCTTTGGACGTTATCGGCTGTAACATTTATCTGTAACCACAATTCAAAGTATAACAGCGTTTTTCAATTAATTTTAATTGAAAGTTATATAATATTAATTTTATTTAATTTTTCTTTATTCTAAGTTATTTTGAATTGAAATTATTGCAAATGAAACTGAATTGCAAATCAAATAAAATGTGCTTAAAATTATTAAATTTAACAAATTTAAATAGAAAAAAAATTAAATTACAAAGGTAAATTCTATTACATTTTAAAACATAAAACATTTGTTTTATAACTTTTTAAATATTCTATTTAAAAAGCATTCAAACTGTGTTTTTAAAAATAATAATGGTTTAAGGTAATATAATATGTAACGAGAAAAAACGAAATAGCTAACTTAATAATCTCGAGAAAATTTGCAATCTTCGTGTACCTTTGAGAGATTCGAGAGCTGTTCCTTGATGCTTCCCGACGGATCATAGTAAGCGGTCGATGTTGATATTAGTGTTGATGTTGAAGTTCCTGCACTCGTCGATGTTGAAGTTGATGTTTCGGTCAGAGACGTAAAAGTTGACGACGAAGTTGTTGTTGTTGTTGTTGTGGACGTCTGATATACGTTGGTCGTTGGAGCTGAAGGAAGATACTCGCAGAAAAATTTTGCCATCCATATTGATTCGCCAGCACATTCGTTTAGTAGCTCCGGATAGTTCGTCTCGTCTGACCATTGTTGGCTTTTTCTTCGACGGCACTTTGATGGCGCGTAAGTTGACTCTGCTCTCAGCGAAGTTCTCGACGTAGTTGTTGAGGTAGTTTTTGTTTCAGTTTCCGATGTAGTGGATGGCGTGTTTGCTGAAGTTGCCTTTGCTGTCGTTTCCGGTGTAGCTTCCGATGTAGTTTGTGTTGAAACTTCCAATGTAGTTTGTGTTGAAACTTCCGATGTAGTTTGTGATGAAACTTCCGATGTAGTTTCTGGCATAGTTCTTGGTGTAGGCTCCACTGTAGATTCCGAGCGTTCTTTGACGGTAATCTGTGCAAATTGTATTCGCCGGAATTATTACAAACAAAGCAAATTATATTTTTTTCAGGTCTGTTTTTAATTTTTAAAGATATTGAATTTCGTGCATTCTTATGCTGGCTTACAAACTTCCAACCATCAGGGCTGGTTTCGGCCATCGGCTTTATATGTGATAGGCTTGCACCTCAGTTCGGCGTGCCGCATAAGTGTAGCGTAACTATCTTGCTTACATGCAAGCGAAAGCCGCCTGTGTTTAACGTTTTGTTAGTTGTAAATTCCACGGTGACATTGATGGCGTCGAAGGTTTTATTCAGCGCTTCCTGCTCCCGGAACACTCTGAAAATTAATATTCTTTCAGCGAATTACGAAAAGTTAAGCATCAGCGTACCTCGTAAGATAACAAACGTTTTTACAGCCAAAAACTGTTAAAAAATTTCTTTTTAACAATTTTTAAAATCTTCGAAAAATTTTAACTAGATAGTTTTCATTAAGTCTACAATAGGGTTTGCATATGTTCTGAAATTTTTGGTTTAGGTTGGATTTTACCCAGGATCCACAAACACCTTACTTTTCTTCACCAGATGGCTGCAGTCGTATTCGAACAAAATCGAAGTCGTCAGCTAAGCTGAATTCCGAAAAGACGAGCTTCAGCTGCTGCTCAGAAGGAACTTCCGGTACGATGTGCCACGTGCAGTCGATGCCGGGCGGATACGCTTCCGCACAGATTCCAGGAGAAAAGATTTCAACCGTATCTCTGAGACTTAGCACAAGCGTTGCGTTGCATTCACCTGAAATATGAATTGCAAGGGAATAAAAACTATGCTATACCTTTTCTCGAAAACATTGAGAAAATTTTCAGTTTTCCAGTTTTTCTGCTAGAATCTAAATGAAAGGTTTTTCAGCTCTCTCTTCCGCAAGAAAGAAAGAAAATGTTTGGCAGCTAAATTTTCCCCTCTCCACAGGAAGCGGAGACACCAAAATTTTTCAGAACCAAAAATTTCTGAAAAAATGCATCCAAATATGCTACTGCGCATTTTTTTAAATTAATTTTGTTCAATGCAATTTTGAAACGTATTGTTGAGGTTTCGAAAAATATGTGCTGAAGCTTTTCTTCAAGTAGACTTTTCCGCACTTTGCAAGCACGGAAAGTGTTCGAAAAATATCATTCTTGACATAGTCGGAAATTGGATGACTGCTCGGGAAATAAAAAAGACAACATCAAAAGTTGCGAATTCGAGAACTGAAGTCTGAAGTATTTTTATTTTTTCGAAAAGTTTTGAAGTTTTTTTTTTAAGGAGTTTGCTTTCAAATTTTTTATTGACTCAAGCGGCATGGCCCAGGATCTCTCCATCTATAGAGCTTGCTCTCGTCAATTAATTTACTATGCCAAAAATCGATCGTTGTATACTCCACGTCAACGCCCTCGACGACGCTATACGACACGTTCGCTGCTTTGTTGCCAAAGGCGTAGAATGGTTCTAGTGTTCTGGACGAAGTTGTGTTCAGGTCAATAGTCCTAAATCCAAAATCCAGCAAGGGGGGCACATAGAGTTTTTTATTGCATCCCAAGCGAGCGAAAACAAGTCGGATGTACCGATCCTTGAGAGCCACTGACGCAACTTCACTAAACCACTGTTCATTATATTTGAAACCAACTGGAAGACGCTAATGGCACTCAAACATGCTGATGTGACTCAGAAATGCTAATGTAACTTGCCGACAGCATTTTCTTACTTTCCACAGCAAAGACGAAAGTTTAAAACAAGAAAATTAACAGTTGTGTCAACCTACATGGACATCACGTGTATGGTATACATAAAAACCGGCATAACAGGTTTTTCGAATCAGCCACGTGATGCATGACACGAAAAACGCGAAATATCAGCATTTTTATGACAAAAAATTTTCGATTAATTCTTTGCCTGGGGCTCCCAAGCTGAAAAGGGCATCCTTTCATACCAAAAATTCCTCTATTTCTCCCAAACATCCTCCGGAGCCCATATATCACTCTAAAAGTAGGTTTCCACTAAGGTGTCTATATACCAAATTTCAGCTCGTTAGCTCTCTTGTTTTGAAAGTTAGTATCCACACATAGGCACGAGCCACGGCAATAGAGCCACTGATGTGCGTTAGTGGCCCCAAAAAGCGGATGCTAACTGTTCACTTTTGGATCTTTTTTCCTCCCTGCTTCCCCCTCGAAAAATCGAAAGTTAGCGGACGTCAGAGAATCATAGTGCACGATGTTCCACATGTTTCAGGGCGTTCCAGAGTGTTCTAGGGTGTTCCAGAACACTAAGAAAAATTACTCATGCATTTTAGGCCCACTGCGTAACACGTAATGGTGCCTTATGCAACGACATTTGTGTGTCCGTCCGTAAGTCTGCCGGTCGCTCGCTTCTTTCCGACTGCAAGCAACCGATCGAGATGCGGCTTTTGCGACAGGTAGCTTGGGTCCGTCGCATGAAGGAGTTCGAAGATATGCACTTCCGGTTGGACTTTCCATGAGATGGAACACCTGGAACATTTGCCCATGCAATTTCTGCTTGTCATACCGATGGTCGGAAGATTCCATAAAGAACGTCCAAAGCCAGGGATGGGACGTCTACTAATTTAAAAAAATGGCATTTGCTATGTCACTAAATGCCCAATCAGGTTTAAAAGGGAGTATCAAAACGTTCATTTTCTTGAGGACTACCTCTATGGACGCGCCCGAAGTCGCTTTTTGCAAGCGACTTTGGTGAACGCGCACGTCCCGGCAAAACGTTTTTGTCGTTTCAGTAGGCGGCTTAAGCGGGTCTTTTTGCTGTCCCGTCGGTTTTAACCCAATGTGAGAAAGGTTACGTTCTTTTCACATGAAAACTGTTACGTTGTGGGCCCACGGAGCGGCACGCCCGACTTGTTTTGTTTAAAGCCAGATGCTTCTCAATTTTGCCGGTCCACTGGCTACAGAAGAATTCACGAGTTGCCTACTCGCATATGGCTCTTGAACCAATGGGCGTCCAGCAAACGTCCACACGGGATACATTTTCGACGGGCCAGTCGTCGCTAATTCGGAAACCGGTTATATTACCCTCCGCTGCCGATGGAATTGTGGTGCTGCACGTGACCTCGACCTCGCTTGGCCTGCAGGACTTTGTCAATGCAAGCAAAAGAAGTGCAAACAAGACGCTGATTTTCTGCATGCTTTGTGAGAGTGCTACATTAACACTGTTTTGATGGCGCTCCGCCCCAGTAAAGTACATAATACATTTGGGCGTCGCAAGTAGCGATAAGGCCAACTGCAAGAGAGGGGGCTGTGAGCAATTTTGTCAGTAAAATTTGAATGTTATCAAGAGATCTAAGAAAGTATCGCAAAGTTAGAAAATGTTTGGAAATCAAGCTTCGAAAATTGCGTGCGAAAAGGGCATCTCCGAAAGTCGTTGAAGTTGATATAACAAGCCTTGTATCGCATGACTGCATATAAATGCCGGGCCATGCTACGCTCGTCAGCACTATAGTTTTGAATGAATTCTGATTTATTTAGTCGTGTTTGTGAAGAACACCAGAAAGCGAGACTCGAAAAGGGGGGCTCGAGAAAGGGGTCAAAAAAATGTAAAAGAGCGTAACATTGTACAAGCCGCACGAATCGCGCAGCGAGCTTCGACAACAAGGTTTAAAAACTATTAAATTATCTTGTTGCATAGTATGCTGTTCTCTCATTCGTGTCTTTCAGTGCACATTTAGTCATAATTAGTGACTTTTTCAGGAAATGAAACGGAAATGAAAAGTCGTTTTTCCGACTCCGTCTGAAAGGAAAATATCAGAAAGCATATTCTTCCGAGGGCAGAAAAACGGAAAGGAAAAATTTTAAAGATCACCGGGAAAAATCGCTAGTCATGATAAATCGATGGGTATTTGCTTCCGTCAGCTCAAGAGGATTTAGTCGTCGCACATACGGCATTTTGAAGAGCTTGACTTTTATTTTATTCCAGTCTTCAAGGCTTGTAAAATACAAAAGACTAAATCGAGCACGTTATCGCGTTTGGATCAGCTTCCTTTTTCGAGAAAGAGCTTATTGATTTTATCAAAAAGTCGAGCGATTTCCTTTTTGCTTCGACAAAGCCCAGAATTCTCCTCCGAGTTAGTCAAATGGATGTGCACGTGCGGTTTTTCAACGAAACGACAAAGCGAGTCGAAACGCGTTTCCTGGGATCTTCCTCTCTTAATGATAAGACGGCGACGGATTTGCTGTGCGGCTTCGACGAGGCTTCATCAAAGCTGTAGATCAGCCAAACTGTTGATCTGCAAGACAAGCTTCTACAGATTTCGAGCGATGGGCTTGCGTAGACGAAAAATTTCTTCGTCTCAACAATGAGCGCCGGTCGGCCAGTCTGGATGTGGAATTTTTGAACAGAAGTCTCGTATCCGTTGTTGCTATTTGTTTTGCACGTGCGACAGCCTGATAGCTGCTTGCGATTCAATACAGTGCAGCAGTTTAGCTTCACACCCACTCTTGTTGCTTATGCTGGTGCTTGGAGGATTATACTGTTGCAAATTAGTATATGCAGTGCTAAGCTAGCCACATGGGCCGTGCACATAGCAAATGACGTCATAGAGAGATTGAAAATCCTGACATTATTAAATTTATAAATTTATGTTTTAAGAATGGCGTAGGCAATCGATGTGCTTTAAATGTCAATTTTACATTATATCAAATTTGTGCGGCCTCGTATGCCACTTTCTAAATATAGCACAAAAACATGGGCCGGCGCCAAGTTGGGCCAGAACGCTATCCCCTCAACACGTAGTCTCGTACTTATATGCATATTCGTGACATTCGCTGCGCAAATGATATCACAACTTTTCTCATTCCGTTGACTGCTGCTGTGCGCAACTTTTCTCATTCCGTTGACGTCCGCCAGAGCAACCGAGTTGATGTCTTCAATTCGTCACGACTTCTTTGAAGATGTTGCAGCCCAGCACATCAGAAATGCCCACGAGACGAAGGCGCACAAAAGTGCGACACCGATGATGAAGAAAGTCATTACCACAGCAAACGAAAAGTAAACCGTGTGATCTCTGAAACGTCTGCTACACGTTTGAAAAGACTGAAGGACCAAAAACGATTTTTTTATCGTTGATAGTGCGCCCGAATTTAATTTCCGTCTTCTTGGGTCGGATGAGTATTGCTGCGTTCAGCTATACATAAAATGCGTTCAGTGGCAAATAATTGCGGAACCTTTGTTTCTTTTGCGTCTGACGCACATTTTTGCATCCTGCCAAATAAGCGAGCGAAGCGAGCGTAAAAAAAGAATGTCTACTGGTCATACTTAAAAAATAATTGTGGTCGAAAATGAACACATTATCCTTTATTCTTATCATTTCTCTCGAACGTTTCTTTAAAATTTGTAAACTTTTTCTTGCTCAAATTTTAGTTTAGAAATTTTGGCCTAAACACAGAATCTATGTACGCGGATAGCTGGCACAAGCATACGTGTAGTGAACCGCAGCTTTTACAAAGCGTCAATTTATGTTTTGCATTCTCTCGACTCAAGCATAATGATTAGCAACAAAATGACAGCTTAGTGGTCGGACGAGAATAATTCTTTCCTGCATCTGTCCCCTTCCATATTCCCTACCCTATTTCCTAGCGTAGCCAATTTTTTGCCTTCCCCTTTAGTCAACGACCTCATAACGGCCCTATCACTATTTCGGGCGTCGAGGACGGGTACCCATAAACGTTTCAAGCTGTTCCAAGGTGTTTCACGTTTTCTCGAACATGTTCAAAATTTCAAAACATGTTTCGAAAAATTTCGTGTTTTTCTGGCAACATCTTTTGTTGATATCCTGTATATGTTGTTTAGCAACCACGGAATTGAAAGCCTTTCAACTCCGCTACCCGATAGTACCAGGTACCCGTAACCGGTAGAACCCAGTGTTTGCAGTATTCGGTACCCGGTTTAAAGTCGATACCCGCCGGCCGTTATGCGTCTGGCATCTAGCCGGATACGTTTGGCGTCGAACAAGCCGTCACGCACGAAAATCGTCGAGCAAGTGGGTCACGAGCTAGCCGCTTTCCGTAAAAGTGTCGATTTTCGAAAATTCGCGCTAACCTCGGTTGGTTCAGGAGGCTCTGCCGTAAGCGTGTATGTAAAGTCAGCAAAATCGATTTTCGTTCCTTCGTCAGGGTAGGTTTGCCTAGCTTTGCGCAAAATTTTAGGCAAATCGATGAGGACCGGACCAAGGATTTCTGTATGAATCCTATGTGACCCCACGAAGTCGCTCTTAAGCTATTACCTTTGGTTTGTGGTTCAGACAATAGAGTTCGAAGCTGTGCTAGCTTTGTCTGATCCTTGGCTAAGCTTTTGATTTAGTAGTCGCTAGATCCTCATCTGCGACGACCTTTGCAGTTGATTGCTTCACAGCGTTTCCCAATCTTTTCATTCTCCAATTTAGGACCAGAGAGAATAAGATGTAAATCGGAATGTGGCCGATGGAAATGAGGCTACCACCCAGCCAAAGACCTAAAATGTACGTGAGTGAATTTGGAAAAATATCTGTCGTGTTAATCAAATTTATTGGTCTTTGAACATAGACGCTTTAGCAGTGGGCAAAACGTACCCAAGCTTCCGCCCAGCGCTGCTAAAAATGCGTTCGAGTCCATTACGAGGTACTCTTCGAAAACGGCGTACGACAGTTTTCCCTGATAGAGCGTCGCGTTGACCCCGTCGTCGCCGTCGACGTGAACGACAGCTCGTAGTCGTACTCGAATGAAACGCAAGGTGGAGTTGTGCATTTCTGGTATAGACACGTCTCCCAGTTGCCCACAAAGGAGGAAGAAGTTTGATTTATTTGCGCCGTCGTGTACCGTACTCCACAGATGGGCACTTGCGCCGGTTTGCTCGCCGCGGTCAGCGAATAGCCAGCGAGTGGCCAACACCCGTCGGCGGCCATTCGAGCTGCCGGAAGACAGGTGAAGAGAGCACAATCGGACGGCGGCTGGGTGCCACAATTTCCCCACGTGTGATTGTAGGCCCGAAATTCTGACTGAATCTCGACGCCAACAAGAAAACCGGTTCCATCGGCGATGAACGTGAGGCTATCCATAGCGCGTGGGTCCATGAAGCCCCGCCATCCGCGCATATCGAAGCTCAAATGGGGTGCCCCGTAGCCATGAAGATTTAGCAGTGACCAGTTTACCCATTCGTACTGAAGAATGGACATACCGGAGACATAGACGGTGTCAAAGACGAAAATGTCGGCCGAACTTCGAAAGATGCTCATGTTTGGCGTGTTCAACGCAAAGCAGAGATCGTCGAACGGCGCGAACGCCTTCGTGTAACCCACCCAGTTGACGTTCGCCGTCGCGCAAAGATCGATACAAAAGTTATCGTTGCCGGAAATCTTTAGAGCACACTTTTCAAAGTACATTGTCGCCTGTTTGCACAAATATCTCGCCGTCTGCTCGCTCAGTAGGTCGTATCCGTAGCCTTGCTCACTGAAGAACGCGTCGACCAAATCAACGGCACGTGATGCATGATCATCGTATGTGCTACCAAGACCGCCTCCAGGCGTTCCGAGGTCGTAGTCGACTATCGCGGCCACGAGAAGATAAATCGTCTTCAGGACCATATCAACGCCCGGATCCAGCAAGGAGAGGGTCGATAAATCAATAATCCCGCCCGAGGCGTTCACGAGCTTCGACATGTTCTTCAGTGTTTGGTTAAAGTGCGGCTCGTTGAATGCGGCGCTCACGGAGCCTGCGAGGTGATATCGGAACACGTCGAAGCAGACAGCCGCGTCAGTAAGGTTGAGTGTCTGATTGCGCTGCAGCGTGACAGAAACGGCCGTCGTTTGGGCGGCGTATTTTCGGCAGAGGGTGACGAGATCGTTGATGAAGAGGCAGGAGCAGACGAGAATGGCGATTGTCCAGAAGATCGCTTCGAAGATTGACGCGCGAAAGCCGATGTAGCTGCAGCCGTGATTGGGCGAAATTTCGAAAAAGCGCTGAAGATTTTTGTTGAGTCGTCCGATGGACAGTTGGGTTTTGATTTCCTCGATATTTGCGCTCATTTTCGACCAAAATTCCGTCTTCGAGCGCGAAGAATAGCGAAAATGATGTTTAGAATGAAGCTTCACAAATTCAATGATCGCGAAAAGCTATCTTCATTATGCAGTCAATGGATCTCATGACGAACGTGTACGGCGATCCGTCTAACACGCACACAGGTTCAAACGTGTCCTTTCAGCTTTTGGGTTCTCTTGGGAGAGCTAATAGACTCAACAAATTCAGTGAAGCAGAAACTGCAATGGAATGCGGTCGATGTTAATACACTCTGTTTAGATTTGATACGTAGCAGGCTTAGCTTTGACGTTCACACATAGCCCACTGTATTTAGCTCTGAAAACTAGGAAGGTACGTGCTTACCAAAGGAATCGAAGCGAAATTTAGGAACAAGTAGACCGACAAAAGCCGAAAAGCATCCGGCAGAAAGAAACAAGTCGAATGTAGCGATCCTCAAGGCCCACTGATGTGCCTACCAGTAAACGTGAAACCACTTATGACAAGCCATAAAGCAGTGGTTTGCAAGCAACAATCGTCAGACTACAGCATTCAAAATTTCAGCAAGATCAAATGAGGCAGTCGTGAATTATAATCTTGAACCTTTGTGGCAATGACCCTGAAACCATTTATGCAAAAACGTAAGTTTATGACTAACTCCAAGTAAATCAACACGCAGATGTTCCATACAAAATTTGAGCCAATTTGATGGAAAACGCTCGAGATACACACTATTTTCTGCTTTATGCCCCTGTTCAATGAACCTTTTGACCCTTGTTTCTGGTCGGCAGTGAGCCGATTTTAGCCAAACTCTAATCAGTTTTTTATGCGCCCTTATCGCCGTCAACAATTTCATCTACGCCGTTGGCGGGCACATCATAAGCGGGCCACTAACCACTGTCCGCATTTATAATCCAGTTGCGGGCAGCTGGGCGTCGGGGCCAAATACGACAGCTGCTCGATACTTCCTGCAAGCTGTCGCCTTTCAGATGAGAATCTACGCAACTGGCGGTGACGGCAACTAACGACGAGCGTTGAAATGCTGGACGCTCAACGTGGAGGCAATTTTACATTGGTCACTCCGATGAATACCGTGCGTTCTGGGCATGGGATGTCTGTCCTTAACGGTTACATTTACGTCGTTAATGGCTCGATAGCGGCATCGCCGACTTGAGCAGCTCCGTTAATAGATTCGAGCCGATGACCAATCGATGGTCATCTGTGGTTTCGACAATCTTTGCTCGCATGTGGCCTGCGGTTGCCGCAGCCGATGGGGCACTGTACGCGTTTGGTGTAGTTGACGCGAGTCGGCCGAAATCTTTAGCATGCCGTCGCAGCAGTGGACCCGCTTGAGAGACATGAGTGCTAGCCTGGCACTGGGAGTGGGATGCGCTGTTTCGTTTTCGTAGGAAACAGCGACAAGAAAACGTTCCGTTACGTTGACGTTTACAGCCCGCAAAATGACAAAATGAGCATAGGTGAAGGCATGTAATAATGCGATCGCAATTTTATTTGAATCAAGCTAGCAGTGAAGCTTCTAAGCTTACCGAAGTGAATGCTAAACTCGTACTTGTCATCATCGGCTTACTAAAATAACGCTAGTTTCAGGCATGAGGGCAGGAAGAATCCTTCGTTGACACGAGAATATTACGCCACCCACCTGGAACCCCTCATACAGCCCGAAAGGATTAATCAAAAATATTCTTTTCAATTGCTTTTGAAACATTCAAACATTTCGACTCTTTTGAGCGGTTTGCTCAAATGTGATCCACTTTGTCGAAAACCACCCGCTGCGTTTTTTGTTTCTGATTCCCTGTTCTGAAACCCTTTTGCGCCCTGTTTTATCGAAAAGACAAATACACGGATTTCAGACCAGAAATCCATTACATCGCTGAGCAGCTTCCGGCCGTGAGCTGTTGCTTGAGACTCTGGCTCGACGTTTCAGACTAGCTAGCGCAGCGGCTAATATACGTGTTACCGCATGGCCAGAACTGCTGCGTAAGCAGCTTGTAGACGGTCGGATCGTACGACTGTAGTTCTACGTGCGTGCAAACGTTGTTGTGCACGCCGTCGCCCTTTGGATAGCTCGCCGAGCACTGGCAGTCGTTCACGAGAATTTCAACGCACTCGGTGACGTACTCCTTCTCGTTCGTCGCGCCGTACGTGCTCACCCAGAGGCCTGTGCTCATCGCGTGATTGTAGGCGAACGTGATTGAGGGCTCTACACTTGGAACGCCGAGCGTGAGGCCGAGAAAATGGTAGCTGTGCGTCATCTCGTGAATCGCTACGTCATCGCCGTGCTAGTTATCTGTGCGTATAAGCAAGTCTCTTTGTTTTGAAACATTGTACATTCCACGTTTTCTTGCAACTCCTGAAACTTTCGTCTCATTTTGCGATCTCACGACTTTTGCAAGTTTTGTTTTTTTTGCATCTTGACAATTGTTTTGTCCAGAAAACGGTGCAGGTCCGCTGTCGAAACCGGAGATATCTAACCTGGTCAAAAACGTTTTTATTTCAGCTTTTACCCCTCCGCTTCTCCGCGAAATTCGGCTATCCTCACGTGCTCAGGTACGATTATGTCCTCGAAGAACGACCCAGTATGGCTCTGCGGCCAAAGATGTCCACGTTCAGAGAAGGGCCAACTTTGAGAGAAACTTCAACGGGATGGGCCAGACCGACAGAAAAACTGCGGGTCAAGATTCAAATCGAAATTTTCAAATCATACAGTGGAACATGCTTACTGTCACCACGCTTACTGTCACAACATGTCTAATGTCACAACTTTTCAAACTCCCGTCCGAATTTGCTATGTTTTCAACGTTGTGTTACATGCTTACTGTCACCATGTTTACTGTCACAACATATCTAATGTCACAACTTTTTTGGTTCCCGATTCACATTTTCGACATGTTTGCTGTCACATTACTTCCAGTCAACAGGACTACACGCCAACTGCGCCGTTCCAGCAGCTTTTGTTGTCGGTCGACGATCGAATTAAGGCACCACACGCAATAACTTTCCTTCTGCCGAACAGGCAAAGCATAGGCA
>JAQGBB010000475.1:0-19017 GCA_034691745.1 Prismatolaimus dolichurus
TCGGATGTACCGATCCTCGAGGGCCACTGACGCAACAAAATTGGTTAAGAAGCAGTTTAGACATAGAATGTTATGCTAAACCTTGAGGATTTAGAAAAACAAAAACAAAAATGCAACTACATTTCAGCATGTCTTGCGCATCTTTGCAATAGTACAAATGTCACGCTAAGTTGGTTTGCTAATGTTACCCAGCAGCAGTGGGCGACTGCGGTAAATCCATTCATACCAAAGGCGAAGTTAAAAAGTGGAAAATCAACGATGGTGTCGCCCTTCATGAACACTATATACTGCACATATATAGTGTCCATGAAAACGGGCTAAACCAGTTTTCGCATTACTCACGTGACGTACAACACGAAAAACGCAAAAGCTCCGCATTTCGAGAGAAAAAATTTTTTGGAGTTGAAAACGAACAGCGCAACATCAGTCTATTTAGTCATCAGTCTATCTAAACGTGTTTCAGGCCGCGAGTTTCCTCTCTTCCGCATGTGAACTCAGTCTTTTAAACGTATTTGCATGTTTATTTTATAACATATGTGTCCGAAAAAAGTTTTGCGCAAGTTTCGCGGCGCTCTTCTTGTATCGGCGAGGGATTCTTATTAACGCGAAGAAACTAGGCTGTCTCAGGTCATACTTGCTCGTAGGTGAGCAGGTTTGCCTTGTAGTTGGGCGTTTTCTTTTATGTTTTAGGTACCTTCACGGCAGAAACGATCGTATGTTAAGAAACATAAATGGTACATCCACAACCGCGCCAGCTTTTTGCGCACAATGCAAATCAATAACTAAAATCTTTGATTTTACCAAACAATTTTTTCGAATATCGCAATTTTTACACAAAATTTGGGTCAAAATGGGGTCCCACCATGTGGGCCGAAAATCACTTCTGGTTCGAAGGGCACTGTCATACTACTGACGTCACCATTGGTTTTGGGACATTTTTGGGTCTAGAAGCCGAACCAGTCGGCCGATTTGGCTGGCTAAAAAACTTGATTCCTACTTTTGACCAATGAGCTTCCATAGCAAGTTTCAGCTCACTAGCCCTCTTATTTCGAAAGTTATGGTGACGTCGTATAGGCCTGCGCTCAATGCGTGAAGGCCGAATTGCACACAAAACATAGGACGAAACCAGCCGAGCGGAGGTAATCCGGCTTAGCCGGCCGAAACGCGAGAAAATCGGCCTGTCAATCACGGGGTGGCTCTGAACCATGAGTTAAATTAACACACGATTAGACAGAAAACGGGGCGGAAAAAATGTCTAAGTCCGAAACTCCGCCCATTTACTCATGGTTTCGTCCTATGTTTTGTGACACACACACACAGACACGAGCCACAGCAATCAGGTCACTGACGTGCGTCAGGAGCCCTAAAAATTATGCGCGCAAGGTGGGGTGGGAGGGCCCAAAAAAGCGCAAAGCGCACAACACAACCAGGGGTGGACGGGGTGAACAAAGCACGTTCAAATTTTTATCTATTTTAGGCAAAAATTTTCAAAAAATCAATTTCAGATTTTTTCAATTTTTATGGCTACTGACGCACGTCAGTGTCCCTATTGCGGCGGCCCGCGTCTGTGTGTGTATGTCTGTGTGTGTGCGTGTCTGTGCGTCGACACCAGAACTTTCGAAACAAGAGGGCTAGCGGGCTGAAACTTGGTATGGAAGTTCATTGGTCAAAAGTAGGAACCAAATTCTTCAACCAACCAAATCGGCTTACTGGTTCGGCTCCTGGACCCAAAAATGTCCTAAAGCAATGGTGACGTTATGTGTGTATGTCCTTTACGGCAGTGGTGAAGCGCGTGTGCGCACTCTTTTTGCCAGATCGCATTGCAAGTAACGGAGTGTGCCAACTGGCCAATAGAGTGTGCCACGGCATAATAGACTAATGTTGCGCTGTCCGTTCTCAGCTCTAAAAATTTTTTTCTCTCGAAATGCGGAGCATTTGCGTTTTTCGTGTTGTACGTCACGTGGGTAATACGAAAACCGGTTTTGCCCGTTTTCATGGACACTATATATGCGCAGTATATAGTGTCCATGAAAGGCGACAATACCGCTCATTTTTCAGTGTTCAACTTCCCCTTTGGTATGAATGGATTATTTACCGTAGTCGGACACTGCTGCTGGGTGACATTAGCAAAACAATTTAGCGTGACACTCGCAGATTTGCAAACTTGTATGAGTACTATTGCAAAGATGCGCAGGACATGCGCCGAATGTAGTTGCATTCTTTTTCTAAATTTTCGTGGTCTAGCATAATATTCTATGTCTAAATTGTTTCTTAACTAATTTTGTTGCGTCAGTGGCCCTCGAGGAGTGGTACATCCGGCTTGTTGTGTGAAATTTTGAAAATTTAAACCTTGCTCGTTCGACGTGTTTGGCGTCTTATTCTTTGAAATTTTTCATCTGTTTCCTCTCGAACATTTTCCAAAAGCTCATCGCTGCTGCTGCAGGAAACTTTTTAAATTTTTTTTTCGAAGGGGGTGGAGTAGACCAAGGGCACGTGCCCAAAGGGGAGTCGGCGAAAAGCGCACGAATGCACAAAAGGGGGTATCGTATTTTTTGCGCACGTGATTTTTGCATGACCTTACCTGTAGTATACGTAGCCACCATTTCGCGTGTCGATGTCCGCCCAGAACGGGTTGATCATTCGGTAGTTGTACGACTGTGGAACGCACGTTGGCGTGTAGCTCGTCTGTTGCGTAACAAACGAGATATCGCCGTTGGTGTTCACGAAAAGCTTGGGATGAGAGACGTTGTAAAAGATGAATGGAATGAGGGCTGGCAGCTCCGCCCAACATGAGTCGTCGCACTGTGCGACAGCATCGTCAGATGCACTCGGACCGTAGGGAAAGAAGTCGCTCAGCGGAACCTGCCCCACCACGGACTGAACACCGATGAATGTGAGCACTGCTGTGCACAGAAACCGCATGATTATCCTAAAAATGTGTCGCTGCGTTTTACTTCTGTACAGCAGCCTACGCATTCAAACAATTTTGAATAGACTTTTCGTGAGGAAAAATAATCGCAAATTTTGCTTTTAATTTACTTCAAGTAATTATTTTACCAATTTTTTCCGGTATACCGTAAGCAATTGAATAATTCCACTAGAATTTTTTTACAGGGCGACGACAGGGAAAACTATTCCAGAAAGGAGATATTACTCAATGTTTTGAGATATGAGAACTTTTTAAATTTTTTACGAGTTTCTAATTTTTACTAATTTTTTTCGAAATTATTGTCATTTAAAAATGATTGCAAATTTCAAATTGTGCAGAAAACACAGAGTTTGTGCACATCTGCTAAGTTAATGCTTCAGCATATGTAACGAACATTGTACATTCAAGATTGCTCGAGTTTATGAACCGAAAAGATAAGTAAAAAGTTTACTTTTTACTCGACTGTCTTATAATGGATTTTGTCGAAATTGCACCGCTATCTGCTGAGCTAGACGCAAGGCTCGTCGACGCATTTAAATTAACTAGCCTGAGTGCAGTGCAGATAACAAAGATGGTTAACAGTGAGTCAGAACTTTATCAAGTGTTGGTTTACGTGTGGGATTAATAGCGAGCTTAGAAAAACGCATTTTTGAAAGAATCGTAAAATGGTTTTTTCCTAAAAATCACAAAGATCACTTGCATTAGGTTTTTGAACTTAATAAGGTTTAATTTATCGATACCACAGCTCAAATCTCAAGAAAGTTCGTTCATAACGAAAGAATTGTTTTAGAGGGGTTCCAAAGGTAGGCCATGCCCGCTCTGAGAACGAAATGAGTGGTGCGCCTACGTGACGCCAGAACAGCGTTGACTGATATGGTTAGGCTAACAAGCCGCACCTGTTTGTTTGCAAGTGGGCGCAGTAAAGTCAGCAGCAAAGAATGTGACAGGTACTGTATCGAAGCTTAACAGTTTTTCGCCTTTAGCTCTACCTACATTATATTGATGAAAGCAGATTTTTATAGTTTGCTGACTGACGCTTTTTCTGCTATAGATCGCAAACACCGAAAATGTTTCTGAGCCTTGCAAATTAAAGTAAAATTGCTTTTTCCCCGCGCGGAGTCAGAATTTTTCGACAGGGAGAAGAAAATGTGAGGTTTGGAGCACAAGTTTGAGGGGAAAACCATACTTTCCCGTGCTTTTTAGGGCGACAAGGGTTTCCGAATTTTTTCTGTTTTCTTTTTTTGGGCCCAAATCCGAAAAAAGGCAATTTTTCCTTTTCGTTGTTTTCCGAAAAATCACTCCTAACTAGCAGGTGTGTAGAACTACGGATGCTTTACTGAGAAGCCAAATCGCTTTCGTTTTACTAAAAACGAAAAAAAAACATTTGCTCGATTTTTTAAGAAAACTGGCACATAGATCTCCCGATTTTTCTTTTGACCTTGTTAAAAACAATGACCGTATGCTGCGCGTCCACTGAAGTACGAACTTGTTCGTAACTTCATAACTTGTATTTCACCGACATCGACCGAACGAAGCGAAAGTCTGCGATTTTTAGGTCTTTTTTGCCATCGCTCAACCTGAAAAGAGAAAGCCAGTTGGAACAGACAAGTTAAGAAATTTTCTGGATTTTTACAGGCAATTTCTCGCTGCCAAGTCGCGATGAACAGTGTTAATGCATGCAAATAGCGCATTCCCTCGGTTATCTGAGACGCGAACTTCAGCTTTTGCTCCAGCGTCAGCTCCTGTAAACACTCTACTTTTAAAGCATCATGTAAGCTAGCATAGCAAGCGGCTAATTGTTCGACTCTGACGGAGGTACGTCTTCAGATCGCCGTTGCTCATGTAGGGCGTCACAATGAATGGCCTTAAATCGGCGTCGAAGCCGATCCCAATCAAGGGAAGCACGTTGAGAATTAAAAATTGAAACGAATCGAATAACTTTAATCAGAAGTAAGCAGTAGTAAGGAAGCAGAATCAAATCGATTCGATGCAATTCGATTCCTCTTGAGGCTCGCTAGTCTAAACACCTGAATCGCACACAAACATACGATCTATCTGCGAGCTCATGCGAGCCTATACCATGACGTCATTTCGTGAAGCAGTGCGCTGAATCCCTTCGAGTAACGCCTTGCCGTCCAGCTTCGCTAGCATCGCCTGGAGAACGTACCGTTCTCGCAGCAAGAAACCCTACATTAGAAGTTCGCCGCCGGCGTACGCTATTCCGAGCACCTGGCATTGGAGCTCATCGCTGACGCCGCAGCAAAACGTCGCCGTCTGACGCATCATGTCCATCTGGCGCGGCGCAACGTAGAACGCTTGCTTCGACGTCTGAATTTGACTGAGCGTCGCCTCGGCCTGCTCGTGATCGGTCGACGTCGGCGCGACGAACTGGTTCGGCAGGGACGGTATGGCCTTGATATTGTATGCGCCAGCTTCTTTTGGCTTCCTTCGGTTTCTTGCTGGCCTGCGTCGATGCGGTCATCCGCGCAATAGGTACTTGCGCGTGTCTTCTCGAGTAGTAACGCGAACGAGCAGCAAGAACGGTTATTGCAGATTGAAAATTAGCTCGATGCAATCTCACCGGCCATGCAATATTCTAACGCAGCGTTTGATTTATGCATGGCATCCTGTTCGCAAGTTGGAACAGAACATTGCTTCACGGTTTCCACTCTTGTTCGAGCTTCGATAGCCGGGCCGTGGCAGCTTCAGCAAAGTCAGTTCATTAACGCTGACCGAATGTGCCATAGTCTGGGCCATGGGGTGTTCACATCTACACAAAGTCAACTCTCGACTTGGCCGTGACCGTATGAGATCGCCTCAATAGAAGATAGCGTGATCAAACAACGACCGAATGTGTAAACCGCGCAATTTTGTATATGATGACGTCACCCTACTCAAACGAAAACGTCTATGCGAATTCTCTGTAGTTATTTAGTAGCTACATAGACAGGCTAATATTTAAAATTTTCGACCGACGTGTAAGTGGGCCTACGGTTCGGCACGACCGACTTGTTACGAACGTTGTGCACTACCTTGCACGGAATATAGGGACCTGAAAAGCCAACGGAGTCGTTGCAGTTGCAGCCACCGAGCGAGGTAGTGGCGGTCACAGCGGCAGGCGAGAGCACGAAATGGGTGAAATTCGTCTACCTCGACTGCAAATTGGCTAATACGACGGCTCGCAGAATACGGACTTTGAGCGGCGAGTAGACGGCGAGTGGCGACAGATGCCGTCGGTCGAGGTGTACGCAAAGACGCGGTCGCTCCCCGACTTGCCGACTCTGCTCATGAGGCGGTGGTTGCCTTGGATAGCCCACGTCGATCGCATGGACGAACGCAGCCTTCCATGAAAGTATACTTCGCCGAGGGCGACGACGACGCGCGGACACGTGGGCAGCTGCATCTGCACTATCTGGAGGTCATCAAAAGTGATCTAGCTAGTCAACAGCTGACATTTTCTCGTGCTCGGCAGTTCTGGTACGCAGGACGGCCTGGCGCGATATTGTCCGACGAGCGGAAGCGCCATACCGAAGAGAGCGTTTCCTGGAAGAAGAGAAAGGCGTACCGTATGTATGTATACAGGCAAGGACGTACGCAACGCAAGGAAGAAGACAAATGTGTGCGCGAGCGTGCGTGCGCAACCAAGGAAATACAGGCGCAGGCAACAAAGTGAGTACGCAGTGAAGGAAGTAAGCAAGAAAGTGTGTACGTAAGTTAGCAGGATACAAGTATGCGGTCACGGAAGAACGTATGCAAGCAAAGAAGTGCGTGCGCCAGTAGGATAATCACGTACGCAAACCGTGAAGTACGTACGGGGTCACGAATGAACGCGCGAGCAATGAGTAAAAGTACGTAAACAAGCAATGAAGAAAGTACCAAGCAACCAATCGAGATTGTAAGTACGTACGAAAACATGGAAATACGTACGCAGGCAAGGTAATACGTATGAAAGCCGGGAAGGATGCATGCAAACAAGAAACTACGTACGCGGTCAGTGAAGTTTATGCGTAGCAAAGAAGTGCGTTTGCAAACAAGGAAGTACGTTCGCCAGCAAAGAAGCAAGGTAGGTACTAAGTATGCAAGCAAGGAGCTCAAACACAGAAGTACGTGCGAGCGCAACAAAGTACGTTCGCATGCAAAGAAGTACGTAACAAAGCAAGGAAGTACCTGCGCAAGAACGTACGCATGCAAGCAAGACAGAACGTACTACGTGGTCAAAGAAGTCGAAAGTGATTCTCGCAAAAAGCGACCACAATGAACAGGCTGGCTAGGTAGTACCAAGTAAATTGGTAAGATAGGATATAGGATAACTCTTCTATAGGATAACTGTACTTCTGTAGTCATAGTGCGAGCCATGACTGTTTTTGTTGTGGTATTAACGCAGCTAGATTGGCATCCGTCGTGCGACTTTAGTTCCAATCTGGATGGCTACGCAGCTGCGGTTTTAGTCCTGCGATGATACGAAGGGACTACAAGTGTGCAGGCTAACTTTCTTTCCTTGTCGGTCTGTCCGTCTTTTGTGTCGACAAAATCTTGCGCATAAGATCATGCACCCTGCATGTTGTGAATGTTACGCTACGATACGTGTCTGTGTGCATGATTGGGTGCCTATGTCCATCGCGACGACGTCGCTTGTTATCAAATACGTCGAAAACGTCTCTCTCTGTTTTCTGTGAGGCAGAAAAAGTATGTGCCTTGGGCGCTTTAGAAAAGCAGGAAATCTCACAAAGCGTACACATGGAAAGTCACGAACACATGCCTGGGTTCGCAGATACTACTTGCTTCGCCGATTAGTCTGTGGAAAACAAATAATTAGATAGATGCGTACCGCAGTGTAATACATGCCTGAGAGTCACTGTAATAAAGTGTAAACACGTGGGTACCCACCGCGCGAGATGGCGAAAATAAGATCGTGAGTGAGCGTGAACGACTGGCTGGATAGCAGATTCGTGTCTACGCGTAAAATGTGTTTTAGAATGAAAAGGAGCGTTGTTTTAAAATGACAAGTGGACCACCAAAGCCGAAAAGCATCCGGTTGAGAAAAAACAGACGTATCAGGCATCTACGTTGTTCTGGAATACAGTGGAACAGTCTGGAACACTGGAACACCTTGGAGCAACCTGGAACATAGTGTATTATGATGTCCGCCAATTTTCGATTTTTGAGGGGGGACGGGGAACCCAGATCTGACCAATAAGCATCCTGCTTGTTGCTCGCCGGATGCAAAAAATCAATAGGACATATTTCTTTATCAGATACCAGCGGCACCGTCTCTCTCTTTCTGTGTCGTCGTCACTCGGCAGCTGTTTGCGAGATCAGTCGCGTATCTGTCAGTGAAGAGTGATGTCTTCGGATCACCTCGGCAGCAGCAGTGCTCCTCTCAGCGAGGAGGAGTACAACCTGCTTCGTGAGCACATCACACACGTGCCTGCGAGTAAAACCAACGGCGCCGCTTGGTACCAGTGGTAAGCACATGCAGATGGAGCGGACGAGCGAGACGACGTGGAGGAAGCGTAGCTGGCTGGCTGCGTAAATTTAACTGGTTGCTCTATTTGGCGCCACTTTTTAACTCTAGGCTGTTCTCGCACGAGCCATCCTCACGAGGCTTTTTCGCCGGCGCGCATCACATCAAGGAGCAGGACGTTCTCGCCAGCGATCGCTTCCAGAAGCAGGGTACGGGGCAATAGCTTAATCCGTGCACTCCCTATCCGTGTGTGTGTCCGTCCGCCAGCCTCCTCATACCCTCGGCTGCCTGCCTGCAGGCATTCGCTTACTCGCACGAATGCACAGCCTCGTCTACTGGTCGAACAACGCGGAAGTGTTCGACCAGCTCGTCATCGACGTCGTCCAGGACCACTTGCGGCGCTTTCACATTGGGCTCGAATACTATGCGGTACGCACGCACACACGGAGCTGTCTCATAAAAATCTGCAAGCTATGGTAGGCAGGCTAAAAGAGAAGAAATTTCAGCACTAGCGCTCGTCAGAACGAGAGCTGGATGGGCTACGAAAGGGCCAAAGGTCCACTTCTTGCCAGGATGGAAGCCTTTGAGCCTCGGAGGTCACACACTCTGTAGGTGTACCACATACAATGTTGTGTAAAACTCGGCTTGTGAACCACATCTCATGCACACACGCTAGATGTACTTTTAATACAGCGCATTGTAGAACAGGCGGGCAAGCACACAATAGTAGTGGCACGAACTTTGGTCCGCTGGCGTATGTATGCCATACACGCTGTGCATGTTTGAGTTTCATACAGTGAATCTGTGCAGCGGGCGTGGCGGATCGGCGCGTCAGACTCATTCACCGTTGTCTGCCATCGCTTTAGCTTTTTGGCAAGCTCTTCCGGAACTTCGTCGAGGAAAACGCCGGCATGAGCGACGCACAGCGCGACGCGTGGCGACAGTTCTTCGCCAACCTCCACGCTGCCGCCAAGACGTGCTACAAGTAGGCGCCCCGCTCGCAGCTGGATTGTGGGCAGGCACGGCACCAGGAAGAAAGCCATTTTAACAATGTCTACGGGCTGAGCTAGCCGCGCGCCGCATCATACGAGCTTACGGGTCGGCCTACAGCGTGGATGGCTGACTCGCCTAGAATACCGCACGTACTCGGTCTTGATGTCTACTTATGCAAAGCATGTGTGATGATAAACGTTTTTCATAGACACGGGTTCGGATGGATTTGCCCCGCGGTAGTAAAACTTCCCATTTATATGATTCGTTTTTGGTTCAAAGGTTGAGGCAGGCTCGTGCGAATGAATGACATACAAGTGAAATTGATGCTTTCATGTATGGTTTTGCCGGTGATAAATCTGAAATTTCTCTGAAGTCCGCTGGCCTGGCTCGCACACGCATGTGGTCAATGCACACACCGTACGCTTCTTGAGCACTAATAATTGAACCTGGCAAGGTTGCATTTGGTTGCATCTGGCAAAGTTGTACCTATGTGAGACCACCGCTGTCGTGCTCGCAAATGGAGCGCTCTTGTGGACACCACCGATGACAGCACTTCCAATTCTGCCTGCGGCAGGATGCCTATTGGATCCCCGATAGCCTCTGTTCAGGCCTAGGGTCTCGTCCGGCCACGGCCATGTTGGGAGTTGACTTTATGCAGGTGTGAACACCCCATAGCCGACCTGCAAGGGGAAGACGTCAAGTGGAACGAGAGTCCACCTGGCCGCAAACCCCAAACGCCGTGGCTTCTCTGGCCACGAATGAGACAGACCGGGGACGGATGCCTTATTGGGGTTACGTAGCGGACCCGGCACTGCGCGGCATTAGCCCGATGCTTCGGGCTCCCATCTGCACAAAATAAGCAGCGGAAGTTCGAGAAAAGGCGTTCGAGTAATGGGCAAAACATATTCCCACATTTGTGACAGTGGACCTGACGCCACTTATGACAAAACCACCGGTGACAGTTCGTCTGGAACTGCAGTGGGGCAGCATGACACGCACAAAAGCTCGCCAAGTCGGTCAAGCTGTTCTGGAGGAATTACGTACTGGCAGAAGAAACGTTATTTGTACGCGGCAACACACAGACCTACTGGATGTAGCCCATTTTGAATCTAAATTACATTAATTGCTTCATCCAAAGTTCGAAATTTCAGCACACTAGACTGCTGCTTGTCAGCACTATCGTGCACACAGACAAAGATGTTCCAGCAAGCTCATTAGCGGTGGTGGACTTATTTGCGTACCCCGTTCGAGGAATATTAGCTTCGCAAGTCTCATGTCCGAAGGCAGTCGACTCGAGGTACGCTCCTGTAAAAAGTGAGCCAGTCGCTGGACCTTTTTTGCAAGCGCACGCTAGAACGCAGACGACGATCACGACGCCGACGGCAAAAAACGCCGTCCATACTTATGCCTAAGGTGCTCAGTGTGTCAGTGTGCCTAAGCTGATGCTAACTGGTAGTGCAACTCGCCTATGTATGCCTGCTGGTGCGTTTTTGGCCGTTTTCTGCTCAGCCGGATGCGTTTCGGCTTTGCCAGGCGGTCGGTCCACTTGCTAGTATGTCCATGCGCGAAATTCCTCGGTTCTGACTGCTCGCTGCTGCCCAGTGAGTGGGCATATCCAATGGTCAGTGCTCTGTGGTCACTCGTCACCGCTTTCCCCAGCTAGCACGCACGCATTGCGCTGCTATACGATATACGTACGTCCCGCGTAGAAATAGTTGGCGTGCCTGCCTCAACTTAGCTCACCGACTCGCTGACCGACCGACTCAATACTGACGAGTCAGTGCACATATCAGTCGGTCATCGTCTTTTGTTTTTTTCGTCTGCTGCAGGTTTCGTGGATGTGACTGGTCCAAGAGCGACGTTTCCAAAACAGTCTCTCTCCGATCTTGGATATTAAGTGCACGTCCACAGTCACACGTGCTGTCTGTCATGCATGCTCGGAGAAGTCGCTGTTGCTTCTCAGGAATCGTGCAAAGGTTGCGTGATTCTACGAAGACGAATTTCGAACGCCAGAGACGTAGTCAGACTTGACACGACATGATATGCATAAGTCGGTGTACGACGCAGGCATCTTCTTCGTTTAAAGTAGACCCTATCGATCTATTTACGCACTGTCGTCGGTCGGACTGCGCTGCGTGCGACGTGCACTTGAACGAGCGAACTACGTGCGTAATGCCCGTTAATTAGTTGTGCAACGTTAGCAGAACGCACACCCTTGGTTGCTCACTGGTCATTCGACTTACGTGCACACGCAGGTGCGCTACTGTGCGGCGTTCGCTGACTTACTGAGCCGCTCAAGGCCGAGCCGCGCGGAGCGTGAAAAGCCCGAGCTGCCCGCTCAGCGCCGGCGATCTCAGTGAGCAGCAGGGGTTCCGTCCGGCTCGGCTGCTCGCAGTGCAGCCTGCTACGTACATACTCTCAATTGTTGAGTGCACGGTGCTTCTGTAGAACTGAGTAGAGAGATGAATTCTGTGCGGCGCCGATCGTCGATTGCGGTCACCAAGATCGGCGAGTTCGTTGTCTCGCGACGCCTCTTTCTCCTCACGATCTGCATTGCCGGATTTCTCGACAACATGCTGCAGACTGTTGTGGGTATGTGTCAGAGATGGTCGCGGGTCGGGCCGGCCGACGGGCACAAATATGCGGGCCGGGCCGCGGGCCGGCCAAGCCGAAATTTTTCCATCGCAAAACACCATTTGCGGCAAGGGTGCTAAAGTGGCACTGCTTTCCAAACGCAGACATTCGATTCCATTTTTTGCAGGTCCTGAAGTCTGGACTTCGTTTTGGTCGTCAATTTCTTTTTTTGTAGGTCACAATTTTTTTTTAATTAGCTGCAAGCCGGTTGTGGGCCGAAAATTTATGAAAAAATGCAGCCTGGGCCGCGGGCCGGCTGAGCCAGTTTAAAAATGTGGGGGCCGGGCGGCGTTCCGCGGGCCGGGCTCGGACTGAAAATTTCCCGCCTGAGACCATCTCTGGTAGGTGTACCTACAGTACGTGTACATCCGTCACAGTACGCGTGTACACACGTCTACGCACGTACGCTTGCCGTAGTTTTCCAGTTATAGGCCCCGGGACTATAACTTGATTTTAAACAATAACATTTTGTGTCCCAAAATTGTGCCCCCTGCCATTTATTGCCCCGGTAGCAGTATCAGGGGGGCTAAAAGTGGAAAAGTACAGTAGATTGCCTTGCCATTAGCACCAACCACTGCATAATACGTACACGTACCCAACTTTAAAAAGTCAATTTTGACCGACGGACGTGCTTCGAAGAAGTAAATTACGTACTGGGACTGTTTTGAAATTTGTCTTTCAGTTCCAATAATGCCGGACTATCTATTCCGTCACGACTACCCGAAGGCCACCTTCCTGCTCAGCGATGTGCCAGGCGCCGATCTGCCCTTCTTCGTACACGCGGTCGCAAATCATTCTGCGGCCGCACCAGCAGGTTGGTCAGTCGGTCTGTCTGTCTCTGACACAGTTTAGCTGAGCTGGTGGGGTGATGCTCACTTGCACGCAAAAAAGTTGCGAACTTTCAGTGGTCGCCCATCTAGAATTACCCTAGCTCTCTCGCTGCGAGTGTTGCTCAAAGAAAGCCCGCCCGCTCGCCGTCCGCATCGGCGGCATTCATGCACAGTGGACCTACAGTCACCGATATAGTTGTGTAGCCGTAGCGGACAACTTCTCAGTGCTGTGTGAGTACACAGCGTCGCAGAACTCGTGCTCACTCGCGGAGCTCATTCGCATGGAGAACGTGCGCGTCGGTCTCATGTTCGGCTCGAAGGCGCTCGCACAGACCATCTTCAATCAGATCGTCGGACCGCTAACGAATCGGTGAGCGAGAGAGAGACATGCTTCGTTCTCGCTCGTGCGTACTTGACGTACGCGTCTTGTTCGCAGGATCGGCTTCTCGATTCCGATGTTCTCTGGATTTCTCATTATGCTCGGATCCACCCTCGGTCAGTGTGCTATGTGAACAGCTGGCTACGTACGAGTAGGCATGACTGCTGCTGAGCGACCGTGCTTCTTTTCCGCTTGTGCGCAGTGTACGCATTCGGCCGAACGTATCCTCTGCTGGTCAGCGCGCGGGCGCTTCAGGGGATGGGATCCGCCTTCACGACCACCTCAAGTACGTCGTACACCGAAGTAGTTAGCATGCTTCACTGTCCTCTGCACACAGCTTTACATACATCGTCGCAGTCAGGTGGCAAAGCATTGCGAGGCAATTTCGTTCTGCCGTTTCCGACTATATATTCTTGTCACTGCATGCACCGCCGATGCGCGCTCGTTGTGCAGGCATGGGCATCCTCTCGCAGAAGTATGCCGACGACGCCGAACGCGGCCAGGCGATGGGCATCATGCTCGGCGCACTCGGCCTGGGCATTCTGCTCGGGCCCATCTACGGCGGACTCGTCTACGACTTCGCCGGCAAGACGCTCCCCTTCGTGCTACTCGCAGCGCTGATCATCGTCGACGGAGGTACTGAGGCACCTGCTGTGTTGTGTAGAGAGGATCGGACGGGCAGCAGCTAGAAAATTTGTGTACACGAGACCCAGGTAGGCTGCTCGCATTTTTCTAGTGCTCCAACTGTTCGTGCTGAGGCCTCGAGTCGAGTCCGTCCAGAAGCACACGTCTTCGCTCTTCCAGCTCTTCAAGGATCCGTACATACTCGTTGCAGCAGGTGCGTAGGTCGGCAGGTAGGTAGCTTTGCCAAGCTCTTTCTGTCTGCTGCATCTGCCTGTCTGTAAGCGGCCCTAAGTCCTGCAGCCTGTCCCTCCTCTGGTTCAAGGCGGAATATTCATCGGCAACTTTGGAATCGCCGTGCTCGAGAGCACGCTCGTCATCTGGATGATACAGCGAATGCACGCGGATCCCATCAAGACGGGTACCACGAGCTAAACTCGTTAGCCATTTAGCTACGTGCCTTTGACACTTGCAGGACTCGCCTTGCTGCCTTCGAGCATCTCCTACATCGTCGGAGCGAACATCACCGGGTGGCTCGCGTTCAAGATTGGACGGTACGGTAGCTGACAGGACGGAGGGGATCATTTTCGCTAATTTTGCGCGCTGAGCACTCCTGGCAGTAGCAGACCGAATGGACTCAGTATGTAGTGACGTGGGTTACGATTGAGGGTACTCATCTATACGAACGTGACGATGGTGAGAAATAATTTGAAAAAAAAAATAAAAACGTTAGGCTTTGACAAAATTAATTCAGTGTCCTAGGCTAAAATTCCTGTTTTAGATGGCGCTGCGCGATGCTGGGCCTCGTTCTCCTTGGCGGCTGCTTTATATCGGTAAAAGGCGATCAACTGAGTGACGAGTACTTTCTTACTCGCGTGCGTCCTTCTTTACCTTCCTTGCTTGCGTCACTAATACTTCCTCGCATTCGTACGTACTTTCTTGCTTTCGTGCGTACTTCGGTGCTTGCGTACATAGCGTACGTACTTTTTTGGACTTCCTTGCTAGCGTACGTAGTGCCTTGTTTCCGCAGGTACTTTCTTGTTTGCCTTCCTTGCACGCGCACGTATTTTCTCGCTTCCCTAGTGCTTTCTTGCTTTAGTGCCTAAGCTCGCGCTCGCGTACGTATCCCTTGTTTGTGCACGTACTTCACCGCTAGTGTAAAGACAAGTTTCACTCTTTAAGCTGCCGTTTCCAAGAAGCGTATACGAGCTAATTGCACCAATGCTCTTCCTCGGACTCGCGATAAGTAAGCACTGTAACATTAAATGCCATCTGCACGTCAACCAGTGGTATCACACCCTTTGGCCGGGCTTTTCGGCTCGCTACAAAATCAACCCCCAAACAATTACAGCTCCCTTCTCCAGGCATGATCGAAGCCTCTCTCTTCCCTTCAATGGGCCACCTCGTCGACATCCGACACGCAGGGGGCTACGGCAACGTCTACGCAATCGCAGACACGGCCCTATGCGCAGCCTTCTTCACAGGCCCATACATCGGCGGCGCACTCGTCGAGGAAATCGGTTTCCCCGCCGCCATGTACTTCATGGGTGCCGTCACGTTCACCTACTCGCCACTCATGCTAGCGCTGCATGACCCGCCGAGACGGACGCACGGGGTGAGTGGGCCAGGCTATGTCTGAACTCGAACTAGTGGTTTCCTTTCTAGCCGGACTTGCCGTTCGAACAGAGGATTCTCTGAAGCAAGCGTCTGCTCCTTTACCTGCACACAGGGTGACAGACAGTCTTCAAGCGAGTGGCTGTGCTCCTACGTACTGTAGCGACCGTTTGCATCGCATTTGTCATCCTGCGCAGCTTTACACATGCTAGGACTTTCCTATGCACTTTCTCCTTCGCATCCAGCAGGGGTGAGACTTAGAACCCCCTCGGATAAAGTTATCGGAATGTGAGCAGCTTGTAGGGTGTAGGAGACGAAGTCCCACAGGAAGACCTGGTCCGCTTTATCGCTCATGCAGCCAACGCTTCCGCATTTTTCCGTTTCAAGCAGGATGCCTTTTCGGCTTTGTGTCCCTCGTTTGTTAATTCAGGGGTTTCCTCATGAAGAAGTATTTACCTGCTTGCTTTCTCGCTCAGGTGCAGCACAACAGTCCTCAGTACCCATAAAGACAGTAACATAAACAAGTGACGAGTACCCACAATGTACGTGCTAAAACGAAAGGGCGAGTGCAGTGGTTAGCCAGCCGGTTCCGTCCGTCCTTGCCTGCGGACACATGCTTGCGAGGGAGCCACTTGGAGTGGTAGCGGCACACTGGTGCACGAGCCAGCAGGCTACAGCCTATTGGAAACACTGCGCGCCCGCGTCTCTCCCTCTCCGCTGCGCAGAGCCAAAGCAGTCGTCACTCGCATGCGGGCACGACAGACACACGCACGTACGTACCCCCAAGCAGGGCCCGCTCCCCAACCGGCTGAACGAATTATAAATGTTAAAGTTGCAGGCTCGCCTCAAAAAGTCCAATGGGTGCCAGCATGCACAACTACATGTTCTACATACAGTACGCATCCCATACAAGTACGTGCAAGAAAATAAGTACGCGTCTTTACAGAGCGGCACATCCGCTCTCGCCATCTCCATCCGTGCACGCTCCAGTCGACCGTCGTTCAGACACGCCCGTTCTCAGCAGGACTCGCACTGCGACGCGAACTGCGACGCGGGCTGCAACAAGCAGAAGCCGGTGGGTTAAAAGACTGCTTTGAAAGCAAATAAGTTTCAGTTTACCTCTCACTACGACTTCGCGCCCGCTTATCGACAGGACTTCTCGATCGACTCGCACTGCGGCGTCCACGACGGTCACCGCGCGATCCCGGGGATCTAGACGACAAAGTAGCGATGAGAACAAGTCTCGTCCCCCGCACTCGCTGACATCCCGGGGGCGCACGCGCAGAGGGGAGAAAAGGCACGCACGTCGTCCGCCGACAGAGCTGCGATCAAGCGAGCGTAGAATGTGGAGAAGCACTCAATGAATGACTGAGCAGTCGGCAGTCGATTGAGGAAGAGGGCGACAGAACACACACACGAGTCGAGGAGAAGACAGGAGCAACTATGAGCTAAGAGTGCGCTAGTACGCATGCCACTGATCTCCAACGGACAACCGACGACGCATGACAGACGTGTGGAGCAGAGCTAGAAGCAGCTAAGGAGGCACGGCCGGCGAAGACAGTTGGCTGAGTGACGCGTCGATCGATACAACTAAGGATGGCACCCCCGCGTTGACCCCTGAGGATGCGAGCTATCCCCCAAGCAGTTTGTACTGTAACCCAGGAAGTTGTCAAAAACCGGTTTTGGCATTTAAAAAACCCGATTTCCCGGCACGCGCGGGGCGAGCAGACGAGTAAGGCGAGGCAACGAGCTGAGACAATGACGAAGACGACGGCCGATATGTAGGAAACGGATGAACGAAGGGATGCATGGCCTACGTCGTGACGAGAAGAGGCTGGCCGACTAACCGATGGCCCTCTCCGGCTGAATGCGCGCTAGTTGTGACGCCTCTCGCTCGACCGTCGCGGCGGCCGAGCTGAGTGACGCAGCAGACCGTCAGCAGCAAGTTGGGTTGGGTTGGGAAGCAGCTGCACGTCACGGTCAGCTAGCAAAAGAAGTCGTACTCACATTACATTTAACTAAGTCTGGCACGCGTACAGTACGTAACGTGTCCTATGTATGCAGCCGTCTGGAAGGAGGGACAATGAGCCAGAGTGCGCACTGACCATTTCACGCTACTCGTAATACCTCGAACGCGAGCGTGAACGACGATCGTATCCACCCCGTCGGTCCCTGCACTCGCGTGCCGTGTGGCCGAAACGCCCACACTCGTAGCAGCGATCGTCGCGCGGACGGTCGCTTCCCCAACGTGGTGGAGGACGACGAAGAAGATCGGCTGGTGGGCGACCGCCAGGCCAGCGCGAACGACCGCTACTCAACTCGACGCGCACACGACGTCCACAGAGCATTCTAGAAACGAACACACTCTGCTCTAGTCTGTACTGCACGTTGTGCTGCCACGAACCTTCCGTCCATTGCGCGCGTTGCGTCTTCTGCGTCGCGCGAGTTCTCAAACTCAACGAATGCAAAGCCCGGTGGACGACGCGCCACCCAGCAGTTGCGCAATGGGCCGTAGTACGAGAATGCCTTCAAAGCGAAGAAAACACTTATGATGAACGTATAGACACATGGTTAGTAGTTAGGTATCCAGAGTGGCCGAGAGCGACTCCTCGCCTTGCGGTACGTACTTACCTCTTCGAGCTCCGCGCGGCTCGCGTCCGGCGGCAGATCGCCGACATAGATTTTACAATCAAGATTCTCCGTACGACGCGACATGATTCCTCAGGGCAGCTTGGTCTTTTTTTGATGGCTAAAACAGATGGGCAAAAACGGAACCAAGTTCTCCTGGCGGAGCTCCAGAATCCTTCGAAAGTCGGATGGCAAACGACGAAGTACGACGCACCCACGGCAGCCATTTTTGAAGAGAAGTCTTGCTATAAAGAGACATTTTGTTAACATCAGTGATCTGCCTTGAAACAGTGTGCACTCAGCGTAATAACTAGAGCATAACGCCTCTGTTATCAAGTTCAGAAGCAGACAACGACTCACCGGCACTTTGTGAAAAAGTAAAAATAGGTCAAGGAAAGCACTTCGTACCAAAAAAGTCAGCTTTTCTTGTACACGCATAATGTACGTATGTATGTAAGTACTAGCTCATTCTTAGCCATTCAAGCTTATGTACGAACACGTACTGTACACGAGCCAAGTTTTGGATTTTAAAGAAGTACTGTACGTATACTATATACATTACGTGAATTCAAAACAGCAATGCCTTGAGACTCTGACCAACTTAGGCTCGACTTTAGGTGTAGATTCCGCCTTAGTTTCTAAATTCAACTTTTGTAATTCAAGACCAGAACTACGAACATGCCGCAAGCGTTTCCAATAAACCGTTTAAGTAAAGCTGAAACTATCATTCATGTTAAAAACAAAGTCTAAAGAGCCTGCTACGCTCAGAGCTTGCTATACCGGAATACGACGACCGGGTTGCCAGAAGACGGTTGGCTCATGTCACTCAGTTCGGCAACACTAATCCCTTACTAACATTATTTGCATAGTGCTGAATAAGCTATCTATAGCAAGATGTGGAGATTAGGTTTAATAATTCAATAAC
>JAQGBB010000476.1:0-19002 GCA_034691745.1 Prismatolaimus dolichurus
TGCACGGGTTTTGTAAATGCTTAGCGAACACTGAATATTCTCCAATGTTCTGCCATTTACTTAGTGTAATTTTTTGAGGGAGGGAAAGAGGGGGGAATCCCAGAACGACCAGTAACCCTCCTTTTCCTTACGCGCTGCGCGCTTCAGGCAGGATGCAATAAGATTCCACAATGAACATCGTCGACCGTCGATGATTCACAGTGAAATTGATGGGCAGTTTGGTGCTTCAGAATGGCATCGTCAACGGCGTTGATTACAGTGACGCCCATCCATTTGTAAGGAAATGCTCGATCGGAAGATTTGTTTTTGCAGCACACATGTTGTGCGTTTGATGTGGTACGCACGTGTGCGTCACAGCCACATTTCCCAACTTGAAAAATTAGTGTACTATGTACACATTCGAACGCTATCAGTATATGCTAGGATTAAGCGACCGACTTGCCTTTATTTCGTGCACAGCAATGTACGTACTGCATTCACGCACGTATGCTAATCAAATTTGAACACATTTACCAAGAAAAACTGCCGAGAAATACAAGACAGCCATCAAGCGATAGTTCTTTCTCACTCGCTATATTGCAAACTTAATTCTGCCTACTCTATTAAAAAATAAATTCGAAGGTCTAGCTTCAGGCAATGTACGCAAACGCAAAGAAACCATCCAACGGAATGCAAAGACAGCTCCGTCCATTAATAAAATACTATACAGCAAGACGCCAACGAAAAGAAACCCAGCTTAGCACATAGTTATAGACACAGTAATTACAAATTGTAATTTACAATGCATCACCTCACGTCCTCACACCTTTGTCACCGTGCATATTATAAACGGCGGACGAAAGTCAGCACGTCGCGCGAATATTATAATACAGAAACGCAACATACACCACGCACTTACACATAAGCATATACGCGCAAAAAAGATCACAGTCGTAAACGTACACCCAAAGGACAAAGACAAGCACTGTTTCTAACACATGACGAAAACGCCATCCACCACAACGTTCACTGCAAGGGGAAGATACGGACTGAACATGTGACAAAACAGAGGAAAGCGCCCGAGTGCTTTCAACCAAACGAGACGAGGCGGTCAAGCAAGAAAGAGATCGTGCCTTTACTTCGAATGAGCGAGGACGTCGCTCCAGCACTCTCCCCTACGTACCTAACACGCTAGTGGAAGAACGCTTTCGGTGGTGGAGAGCGAACTCGCAAACCGAAAGCTGTCGTGCACTGCTCACACACAGGCTCATAACCCATCCACAAACAGCAGCCAAGCCTGTTGTGAGACAACTGCAAAGCTAAACACTTATTTTAAGACACTCCACTGCAAGTCGCACACGGCATGCTCAAAGTGAAACACCTGCACACGCCCTCAATGGCGCGACAGAGACAAAGCTCCTTCCTGACGGAGCAAAGTCTCCGAAAAGACGGCGAAATCATTGGTAGTACGAACAAGCACACTACTACGTACCTCGAACGACACGAGGTCTCGCCTCACGACAGCGTTGCAGTCGAACACAAAGTACGGCATGTAACAACCAAGCAATATGCAATACGTGTAGACAAAGTACGAAGCCGATTTAGAAGGCTCCATACTGTAGTTTATGCGTACAGTACACTACACTAATTCAGGTACGCACATGCAGAGAATAAAGTTAAAATCAGTCGATTCAGCTGCAATGCTGCAAGGTAGGAACGCAAGCACTAGTTGTCAAAACGATAAAACATCTTGGATCAATCATTTCACAGATAATCGCCGGTCGAGTACGATACCAACAGGTGGTACCGATAGAAACATGCAGCTAACATACAGTGTATGTATTGTACATTACACATTCGCTTACACTGTCTCCAGGATGAGACGGAACACAGACGGTACCGACAGAGCACATAACCGGAATTAGCTCGGCCTCTCTTCTAAAAGGCAACCAGTCATTGCAGGAGGGAGCGATAAACGTCGAGCGGCAGCAACGAGAAATTTGGGTCGATTCGAGCGTCGATTGGAATGCTGGTCACCAGACAGCAAACAGCACTCCGCCATATCGCTCGTCGAAGACAAGAACGAATTGCAAGTGTTACTCAAAGGAGACGAGCAGCTTCGCCGGTTGACTGACTGCACGGTTACTTGTTAAAAGCTTCGAAGATAGCCCACATGAGCTCGCAGGCGCCTTGCTTCTGACTCTCGGCGTCAAAATCGAGCTCGAGAAGCGTTCGAACACGCTTCATCGCAAGCTCGTAGTCTTCGTCGTTAAGCGGCGCAAAGGCGTTTTCCAGCACGTCCGAAGCATGCGCGAGTACAATGAGCGATGCAAGTCGCCGATTCATTCGCTGCGGGTCGTTGGTCCAGCGAGAAAGAACCGCGTCCTGCAGCCACGCATTCCATTCATTTTCAGGGGAACCCAAAATTTCAAAGCGGGTGTGCGTTGAGGTAATAGTGCACAACTAACCTGAACTTTCTTAATGAGCTTCTGCTTTGCTTGAGAATCTTGCACAGGATGCGTTGTCATGTCGAAAAGCAGAAAGTTTTGCTTCTCCGTCGTCAAAAGGCCTTTCTCAACCTGCAGCACAAACAGAGAATACAATTGTAGTTCCTCCTGCGAGAGCTGTTAACCCAAAGCTTGTTGTACGCACTGTCCTCGGCAGACTAGGCACACTGTCGTGAAGAAATATGCGAAACTGCTTACCAAATTTTTGGCAAGTCTTTCACGCACGTTGCGCAGCTGATATCTTAGTTTGAGTGGATTCCATGTCTCACCTGAAGCAGAAGACGAGGAGAAACGCAATGCTGCATTACAAAGCAAAAGCAAGTGATCGTACCACTCAAATACTCGATCCACGTCTGCACGGTTTCCGGTGGGGTTGTCTCCTTGATTGACTTGAGCGCTTCGTCGAGGATGATGTCGCCGGTTGGCGAATCAGACTTGAGGAGAACCTAGCAAAGCAATGCGTATATAGCTGAAGTTGTGTTTCTTCGCACACTGAGACTTACTTTGCGCGAGAGCAACGACTTCTTTCGCATGCCACCCTTTTCAAGCTCAATTCGACCTCGCAGAGCAAGTTCGATTAAAATGCATCCTCTAAGGCCGGCGCTTATGCAGTCATTCCAGAACGATGTATAGCCCTAAAGAAGTTTTAGTGTAGGGTAAATAAAACAGCTGAACAATACGTACTACTCAGCAATGAGAGGACAGCCAAGTATCCGTATACGTACCTCGCGATCTTTGAGTCCAAGAAGAAGCACTTCTTCCATTAGTGTTAGACGAGTTTCTTTTGAATCTTGATCATCAGAGTCGCTGCACTTATCGTCCACATCCTTCTGGGTCCTCTCTGCGACTGAAGACGAAGTAACCGTGTCAGTTTTTCGACGTGTCAGTACGCCAGACTCCATTGTTTTTGAATTCTCCAACGACTTCCTATAATTGTTCATTAACTAGAGTCATGCGCCTTAATATCGGACAACTCAATTTTATCACAAAGAAATGATAGAAATCCGAAATCTCCAGTGCCGAAAAAACGCATTGGGCTCGCCAACAAAGCACGCCTAATTGGGATTCTCGCCCTTTTCGACTGATTTTTTAAAATTTGATTTTTGTCTGATAAGATGTGCCAGCACCTATTATCGGACAGTCCCTAATGCCGGGCAAATATCGCTGCCTTTGGTGACCGTTTCCGGTATTAGGCCCAGAACCCAATACCGGATACGGACACTTACAACTGGGCATTTGGCCTATCCGATATTACTGGTTTCTCGGACTTAGAGAAGCACGTGATGGATGGGATTAAAGACAACAGTGGCTTGCTCTCCAACGTTGAAAACGTAAAGCCAACAAGAGGGAGCCCAAGATCCTTGATAGATCCTCAGCTTTTAGATAAAAACCGTTTTCGGACGTGTTCACTATTCTCGATCTGCCAGAAGGCGCGCAGCCATTTGTATGCGAAAAGGGTGGCGAAATATAGACGCGCGACATTCATGATACAAGCTGGTAGATCAAACTTTTGTCCTTCGGCATCGTATAAAAAGCTGAATAATCCTCAGCTGTCTGGCGTTAGAAACTGTCCGATATTCGGGCGCTCGACTCTAATATATAAGCTCAAACCTCAACCACTGTAACTAACAGTCTACACTTATAAAAAAAGACATAAAACGACAAAAGACATCTCGACAGCTACGAAAGTACCACCCACCCTACCGGCTGTCCCAACATAAAATGAATGTGACTTCGGGCGCCCTTTGCTGTGATTTAGCGACACATAAACAAGCGATAGAAAAGATGCAGTTATATAATCCACCGTTGTGGCTTGCATGGAGACGACTGACGTTCACTGTTACCCCTCCGAACTGCATAAATAGTACAGAAACCGGCAAATTCGTATAAACGGTCCACATATAGTGCAGAAACGGTCTATAAGTGGCACGTTTTTACTGACCTTTTATGGACCGTTTCTGGACCATATATGAACCGTTTATACGAATTTTCCGGTTTCTGTCGCGTTTCTGCATTATTTTCTTTTCGAAGGGGTAACAGTGGTTCTCATTATCTGTAAACACAACATTTAGCGGCCGCTGCTATCGGTAGCTTGGTTCGCGTGCAATTCAAGCAGTCAGAGGAGGCTACGGTAGCAAAACACACGGGTTGTCCAGAATGGAAACCGAACATTAGCCGTTTTCACTGTAACCGTCACTGGTAGCCAGTGACGTATGAGCGTGGCTGCCTGCCACTAGTACTGTACATGCGACGAGCTCTACGAGGTCGGAGCGACGCGAAATTTGTTGCTAATGCATTTTGCATTTTTTCGAATACCGTAGCCTAGCCTCTGCTTTACGCGTTTTTTTCCAAGAGAGAATTTACCGTTAGCGTACACCGTTGTTCCTGTTTGGATACCTTACTCTTCTCTTTGTCTTGCGATAAGGAGCCGACAGAACAGCACATGTTATGCAGTCGAAGCATCGCAAGATCACGCGTCCCCGACGCGACGCAGTGACATCAGCGACGCGTTTGCTGGCAAAAGATCTACGCACTCATAAAGAGCCGTCGTACATGCATTTTACGTTCTTTGTACCTGGTACCTACGTAGACGCTCCGGTGTATTCCATAACTCCCGGTTTGCTCGAAGGTACGTGTTATTTACGCAGGGATAGTTGTATGCACCTGTATGTATGTGAAACAGTGTTTGTGCAAAGCATTGTGTAAATTTACCACGGCCATGACATCAGCTTACATTGTAGTTAGTTTTTATTGTTTGAGTACTTTCCTCTTTATTTCTCGTTGCGGAAGTAGTTGGATAACGTGCGTTTTTTTCAGGCGGCGGATCAGAGCTTTAAAACGTGTATAACTTAGCGTTCTTTGGTATGTACATTGTACCTACCTCCAATTTTTCTTCTTTCATAGTGCGTACTTCGTTTTATTGATGCGTTGTCATTTACTTTAAAGCGTTCTACGTTGTGCCCTTGCGCCTTTACGAAAGCTCTCCTGTGGCTCGCTCGCCGCTATTTCGCGTCGGTTTCATTGTTGTGTAACTTTCTGATTTTGCGCTATTTCTCGTCTCCGCTTCGCGGGAAGAGGCATTAGCTTGTGTTTACACCACTCAAATGATTTCTTTTCGGCAGGCGCTCTCGGTTTTTTTTGAAGATCTTTGCCGTTTCGTTCACTCTCAGGTGGTTGCAGCATTTGCGCGCTGCCGCATATCGCTTTTGGCCGCAATCTATGCGCGCACGCATTGGGCAGAGACGTTGCAAGGTTTTTGAACGGCAGTCACTTCGATTGCCAGCTGCTGCGCTCAGGCTGGCTTCTTGACATTAGATGAGGAAGAAGGCACGCGATGCAGAGAATAGCTGACTGGGTAGGTACGTTTAACGTGAGAAGCTCAACGCCCGCCGTGCTGCATAATATTACGTTCCACCACCAACTAGCTGCTGTGTAACACCCGTAGCTGCTCCGCTAGGATCATCGCGCGTGAGAGATGTACGTACTCACTCGTGTGCTTCACCTTGACGGCGTACGCTTGCTCCCTATTACTTTCTTCTGTGTTCTTTAATTATTATGCTTGTTTGTATCGATCTCATTGACACCATGCATTATAACTGTCGTGCATACAGTCAACCGTGGTTGCAGCTTCTACAGTCGCGCGCAAGATTTGAAGCCAAGTATTGTTTATGCGTCTTGTCAAGCCCGCTTTTTTCTATCTGCTACTTTCGTTGTTGGTCGACGGCGACAACCACGTCTTGACCCTATTTGGGCACGCACTTTGCTGTTGCTTTCTGCTTTGTCACGTACTGTCGCGCCTGCTTTTTGCCCGCCAAATTTGAGCAGTAAGCAGGCCTACCCGCCCACGCGGACCGGCCGCATTGTTTGTCGAAGATACAGTCAGCGTCAGCACAAAGGGGTTGCTGAAGCCTGTCGAAGTGACCGATAGATATCGCATGACGCATAGCACATTTCTCTTGTTTTAGATCTGCATTTTGTGCTTTATGCGTCCTAATCGTGTTTGTCGCGATCCCGCTCCTTGTTGGCTCAATTCACGTGCCGAAACTTCATAATAGGACCCAGATCCTCTGTTCTTTATGCCGAAAAGGAGAATCTCATCGTCCACGCCTGTCACTGTTTCCGTTGGACGCTGTCAGCTAATTAGCGCCATGCAACCCTACCGCATTTGAGCTACCGCCGCTCACCTTTGTTGGGCTCGACTGTCAACGGAGCGGACGAGATGGCGGAAGCAGAACGAGAGCATACGCATACGCTCAAGGTGTATCTGCATAGTTTCTCAAATGATCGCGAGTATTTACGGGTCGAATTTCACAAGCGGAACACGGTTGAAGAGTTGATCGCAATGGTGCTCGCGAAGGCGGGCTGGACGACGGGCGACACCTCCGATGTGCTACCCCGAGTGGACGAAGCCGCTACGACGCCGAAGGGCATTAATGCAGACGCGGCGCCGATTGCGCCGTTCTCGCGCAGGAGCAAGTCTCCATCTACAGGCCCGACACCGACTATATCGAGCGTCGGCGAGTACGAACTTTGCGAGGTGATGGGAACCCTCGATGGACAGACCTGCAAGGAGCGCCGCCTCGACGCGAATGAGTACCCGGTTGTTGTGCAACTTCTCTGGCCGAAGAACCTGCCGACGAATGAGACATCGAATCTGACCGAGTATCGCTTTGTACTGCGACCACGCCGGGCTGCTGATAGACGCGGTGCTGTTGGTGCGTACACGATGAGCAGTGCGATCGACTCTTTTCTTGCGCGCTTCCTCCAGCAACCGAAGGACAAGGAGTATCCTGACTTGTGCATGCTGCCGGAACTCACTGAGCAGACGTTGCTCGAGAATCTTAAGGAGCGATTCGAGAGCGGACATATCTACACATACATTGGACCCATTCTCGTCGCTGTTAATCCCTTCAAGTTCTTTCCCATCTATAATCCGAAGTACGTGAAGCTCTATCAGAATCGGAGGCTTGGCGATTTGCCACCGCACATTTTCTCAATCGGTATGCTCGTCGTGTCGCATGTTGAAGAAGTGTAGTGTGTATCTATCGTACAGTACGTGTATGTTATATAAACAATCCTTCAAGCTACTCGCCAGAATCGACTGCTCAACGTTCGCAGATTAACTAAAGCTGTTAATGAGCGATAGCGAGCTGATTTTCATTCGAAAAGTTTAAAAATTTGCAAAAATTCCCGTGAGCCACCTCAATTCGGGCCGCGAGCCATGGCTCGAGCGACCTACTCACGTGACATGATGTATCGTCAGCTGCGACTCGGTTAGTGTCTTTTAGCGGATGCAACTTACCATATGATGCTCAAGGAGAAGCAGAACCAATGCATTGTGATAAGCGGCGAGAGTGGAAGCGGCAAGACGGAGAGCACAAACTTCTTGCTCCACCATCTTACTGCACTCAGTCAGAAGGGCAGCGCTGCTACCGGCGTTGAGCAGACTCTTCTTTGTGCTGGACCCGTGCTTGAGGTGGGAATTCGCGAGTGCTTTGTGTTCCGAGCGTTCAAGTTGAGAATGCTCGTCCTCGTTTTCAGGCGTTTGGAAACGCAGTAACTGCGCAGAATAATAACTCGAGTCGTTTCGGAAAGTTTATTCAAGTGAACTATCGAGAAAACGGCATTGTGTCTGGGTAGGTTGGGCGCATCAGCGTAAGATGGTGGGGGAACGGCTGCCCTACGTTTCCCCGAGCTCTGACGTTTCTGACTGCCTCCCGTTTTGCATGCCAGGGCGAATGCACAGATTTATCTGCTGGAAAAGTCGCGGATCATCTCGCAAGCGAGCGAAGAAAGGTGTGTATTTATCGAGTATTAGAAATACGTGACAAAAAACGTAGTGGACAGTGCACGCCTATAACAGTATTTGTGCCCTCGTTTTCCTTACAGAAACTACCACGTTTTCTACTATCTGCTGGTCGGTGCAACTGAAGACGAGGCAACGCAGTTTCGTCTTAAACGTCCGAGCGAGTACCACTATCTCAATCAGGTGAGCTGTTTTCATCATTTTATGCGTCTAGTATTTTGACCGGTCCTCAGCTTAGCCAGTTCCGCTTAACCTCTCACGCTCTCCCTTTCCCGGTAAGGGAACTTTCCTGGGAAGCCGCGTTCGCGGTCAGGTGGCCTCGTTCCACTTTAGTCTCGGGCTAGAATCGAGCAGAAGAGTGCGGTGCTACAGGCTATGTGTTCACATATATGTAAAGTCAACTCCCGACAAGCGCTGTGTCCGGGAAAGACCGTTTGCCTCAATGGAGACAAAAGCGGGGCAAACAGTGCTTTGATTATTTGACTGCATGCACAACGCTTTTCTTGCTTTTAGAATGACTTTTACAGTGTTAGCGGCGTGGACGACAAGCACGAGTTTAGCCGATTACGCCAATCGATGGAATTGGTTGGCTTCTCTTGCGAGTCGCAGAAGAAGATCTGGAGTGTTCTGTCTGCTGTTTTGCTGCTCGGCAATATTGCCTACATCAAGGTGAAGAGCAGCAAGTCCAGGTACAACATGGTGTTTCATGTGCTTTTGTATTTTTAGAGATCGGGCTATCATTCGGACGACGCTGCGTACGTGTCGAACGAGGACGTTGTTGAACAGATTGCGGAACTTCTTCATGTAAGACCTCTACCGCATGCGTATAGTATGTATTATATGTGCAACCGCCAGGTGTTCTTCACGTCCTGCTTTTGCCTCTATTTCTATACCATCGCGCTTGTAGACCCAGGAACATCGATACATTGTAGGTAAAAGAGGAGAAACTTGTGAACGCACTTACATGCAAGCGTACAGTGACGAAAACCGAGACTGTCGTGACTCGTCACAAAGTTATCGACGCAATTTGGAGTCGCGATGCAATGGCTAAGTGCTTGTACAATGCACTCTTTGACTGGATTGTTCTCAAGATCAACCAAGCATTGTTGAAACGCGATGCGAGTACTGTTCAGAAGGTTTGTTTTTTCCTCCTCTCACCGTCACTCGAGTTAAACATACTGTCTTCTTTTCAGGGGCATTACATTGGCATTTTAGACATCTTTGGTTTCGAAGACTTGGGTGCTCAGTATAACAGCTTTGTAGGTTTAGTGTGTTCCACTTGTATGGACTAATACTGGACTGTGTTGCTTTTTAAGGAGCAGTTCTGTATTAATTATGCGAATGAGCGGCTGCAGGCTTACTTCAATCAGCATATCTTTCAGTTTGAACAGGTGCGATTCGTGTTTGGCATGGGTGTACTTAACGGTTTTTTGATAATTTATTTATTTTTTTATAGTTTTTAGACAATTATATATTTATATAGCGAAGTATATATTTTTCTATCGACTTTGCTTGACCGAGTTTTTTCGTTCGTCTCGAAAAAAAATGAATTTTTGTAATTTTGTACATTGCCTGTCTGGAGTCAAGACTGGACGAAGACCTCTGCTTCTTAGGAGGAGTATCAGAACCAGGGCATTACATGGACGAACATTGAGTACACCGATAACACGGACTGTCTGCAGCTTATGCAAGGCAAACCCTACGGACTTTTTCACTTACTCGACGAAGAATGCAGGTCTGTTAGTGCCTACAGTATACTCTTAGCGCGAATACTCTTTTATTTTTTTGTTTTTCATAGCATTCCGAAAGCAACAGACGAAACTCTGATCGAAAAGTTCAACAAATACCACAAAGCGAACGAGTACTATGAAATTCCACACAAGAAAGAGCTCGCGTTCGTCATTGCACATTATGCTGGCAAAGTTAAATATCAGATCAAGGTATGCGACGGGGCTTTTTGAAAATTCAATTTTCTATCGTGGGATGCATCATTGCTCTTCCCTACGTACTCTATGCGACAGGGCTTTCGCGAAAAGAACAAGGATCTCATGCGTGCCGACGTTGTGAACGCCCTGAAGAACAGTAAATCAGCATTCGTTCGTGAACTTGTTGGTTCCGATCCAGTCGCTGTTTTTCGTTGGGCTGTCGTTCGAGCCTCGTTTCGCGCTTTATTCGCGTTCAGACAAGGCGCTCGACAGCGACGAGGTTAGCGAACACATCGCAAGTTACAAATGGCAACGTTTTGTACTTGCAGCGAGCACGGCTGGAAGACAACTCGAACCAGATGTTGATCGGACTCTGGTTAGACGCAATTCGGAGAGTCAATTTCAGCAGCTGTTGCGCGGTGATATTGAAGAAAAGAATGTCCCACCGTAAGTGCGGCCGGACTGAGAAGGGGAGAAAGGCCTTTCGGATGACTAGTGCGTAATCCAATTAAGTGAGCAGTCTAAATAAAATGGCTAGGCTGCCATCTGGGCTGGTGAGAAGCGCGAGCAGCTTAAACGCGCATGACTTAGAGCAGCGATGGAAAGTGTACTGCGTTGAGCGTTGTATGACACGCCATCTTTCTAGTTATTGCACTTCCGTCTTCGATGTGATCTCGGAGCACGTGAAGTAAGGTGGCACAATCGTGTGGGCTTGCGATCGAAATAGTTAGTGCTTTTACCCAACGACTCGTGCTTGAGCCTTTAGTAGACTTGCTAGACGCTTGCTTGATGATGATTGATGAAATTACTCAATTTAGTTTTCTCACTCGTTCTTTGGCTTTCGTTTTTCTGCTATACCTAGTGTGAGCGGTTCTATTCAACAATTAGCCTAGTGTATCGATCCTAGATCAATGCGTGACTGCTCGTTTTATATCCAGTCTAGTGCATGCCCGCTCTTAGTTCTTTCTTGTAGTTTTTTCTCGAGCGCTAATCTACACGCGAGTGTCTCTCGAAGTCCGATTGGCTCGAATTTCGTTCGTTCACGGAAGAATCGTTTTGAGGATTTGGGCGCTCTCCAACTCGCGATGGCGACATCGCTTAAACGTATTGTCGAGTATCCGAATTTTTTCAAACCGGCCGAATGCGCGGAGATGTTTCTCGATGCGGAACTGCTTGTGTATGTTGGTCGAAGCTATTCGCTTGCATGCTTATTCTATCCTAACTGCCGATCAGTGCTTGCGGTTGCGTAGTTTTTCCTTATGTACGTTGCCCGTTGCCGAACAGACCAAGTGGCTTAATACCTCCGGCTGTTCTAGGAAGAAAAGTCCTCGGCGTCAAAAGTCGATTAAGGTTACCTCGCTTGCAACCAGTTTAACTTCAAATACTGTGCTTATGTTTTCTTATTTCTTTCAGGGAGTTCGTGGTCTGCAAACGTTGAAAGCGTTGGCCGGCAAACGACAAGGCAGACGAATTCTTCCTACTGTTGGCGCGCAATTCCAGGCAAGTTGTGCCGTTTTCCACTTATCTTTTCGAAAGCTTTTCTTAATCGTTTCGTTTTCTCCATCACGCTGTGCAGAGCTCATTGACGCGACTTATGGAAACACTCAGTCATGCGAATCCTTTCTTTATTCGGTGTATTCGATCTAATAACGATAAGGTGATGGATGTTCTTCCTAGTCTGTATTCACGTTGTATGAACCGAATCTCGTCTAGATTCCTTGCTTGTTCGATGAGGATATTACTCTCAGACAGCTGCGATATACGGGAATGCTCGAGACGGTTCGGATTCGACGTGCAGGATACAGTGTTCGTTTGTCGTACGAGGTGTGTGGTTGTTGTGATGCTATATTCATTTGTAGAATGGTGGGATTTATAGGAATTTGTACAACAATACAAACTGCTTTTGTTTGGAGACTTCTCAAGCACGAAAGATGAAGTGGAGAATTTCATCTACACTCATCCATTGTTGGAGAGACACAATTTTCAGTTTGGAAATTCGAAAATCTTTATGCGCGATGCGGAGAAGTTGTTGCTTGATGATCAACTGCATCGGCTTATTCTCGTTTATATTCAACGATTACAGTCGTGGGTCCGCACTTTCTTGTTGCGGAGAAGGTTTCTTCACTTGCGCCAAACGGTTACTGCGATTCAGGTACGTGACAGCACATCTCGTACATGTATACATGCGTGCATACACTGTATATACAGTATACATACACTAGTACATGCATACACCGTGTATACAGTGTAGCACATGTGACGTGCAGCGTACGTATGCAGCTATAGGGTGTGACTGCGAATAGGGGCAGAACAGCAAGTCCCAGCACGTGCTCAGCATGCCGACGTAGAAAGCAACCATTGCATATTCAAATTTTGCGCACTACCGACTCTTAAGTTTGCTCATTAACGTGTTGCGTCCCAACATATTTAACAAAACGCAACGCCGTCACATTAAATTTGGATGCTCGATTTGATGAGATAGACCTCATATGGACATTTTTATTTACTGTGCAATTGATTCCTAGTCGCAACTGAGTCATTTCTGCATGAAATGTCCGTCGACTTTGTAGGCCGCTTGCCGAGGCATGCTAGTAAGACAGCAGATCCAAGAGGAGGTGGCAGCCGCAGTATACATCCAGTCAGCGTGGCGTTCATTCGTGCAACAGCGCGAATATCACTTTCTTCGTTCATTCACCGTCGCTTTCCAAGCGTGTGCACGCGGTTATTTGGCGAGACGAAAGTATGCCTATCTCTTCGTCTAATTCCAAGTCTTAACCTTCTTCTTTCTAGCTTCGAACAGTTGAAGCACGGGTTTGTCCGGCAGGGTTTTGTCAAAACATCTCATGCCGACACTCAGGTTCGTCATTCTCAACCACCGCGACAGCCGAAGGACTTAGAACAACTTCGCGTTGGATCACCCCGATCCGATCTTGACCAAAGTGATGAAGGTGTTCTCACTAAGGGATCGAGTCAGGAAGGCGATGCGTTTGGATCGAGTCCGCGAGAGAAACCCAAGTTTAAGACGTGTGATTCGGAAGAGTGAGTGCTAATGAGGACGTGGCGTAACATTGAGTCGATGTTTACTGGGCTCTTTTTGTAGGAGCAGTGGCATTCTCGACGACTCGGACAATGAGCAACGAGGACAGACGTCGGTGGAAGCAGAGTTTGTCCTCTCGGAAGACAAGAAGATGAAGCTAGTCAGGTGAGGACTCGCTTAATCATGTACTGTACATTAGATGTTTTATGTTGTATTTAGCACTGTCGATTTGACTGAAGAACCGTGTGGAAGTGGAAGTGCCAGCAAGCAACCTAGGAGGCCGTCGTTGGCGCCAACGAGTAGCTCAGCTAGTGTACGTGTTTGGTTTTGAGCAGTGCATGTCGCAGTTTGACGCAGAAATACTATTGTGCAGTTTTGCCCGGTGCGACGAACTGCGTCGAGTGATCGACTCTCTGTGAGCGATGCTAGAAGTGGCGGTAGTCGTTCGCCGTCGGTTTCTTCACGCTCGCACGTTCCGGCGCCTTGTCAGATTGCTGCAGTGTCGTTTTCCGAAACGTTTGAGCTTTCACCTCCGCTGGTACGAGTGATTAACTAAAGCGCAGTTTGGCAGTAATTTGAGGAGTAACGCGTGGCTTTTTCTTGCTCTTTTTGTCAGAGTCCGAGCGGAGGTTCGCCGCAAAGGGCAGAAAAGTTACGATCGGGATTCTCGAAGGCGAGACGCCATTTTAAGGCGTTTATCAGTAAGCAATGCATGCGTACATGTGGTGCTTTTACAGTACTATACTGGGGACCATTCGTCTGTACGGTCGAGTAGAGCAGATTTGAGAAGGTTTGGAGGCAGGCAACTCAAGATTTGGCGAAAATAATGCACAGTTTTTTGGTAGCATTGCACATGTGTATAACGGGGTTATCGGACTGCACAATGAAGTGCTGCTAAGTAGGGTTCATACGTTGCGGGTGTTTTCGTTTTTTACACCCTTTCGTTTCTCGTTGTCTATTTACTTTACTCGTTGTGACGGGCAGCTGTTTGGGCGATGAGCGTTGTTCGTACTATAATGTATGCATAAACAGTAATGCACTTTGTGCCTTGATAAGACACCACGTTGCAGATGTGCACGAAGGTATTATAAAAAATGGCTTACATTTAGCGTGCACGTCGTTATTGTGATAGAAAGAGGAGGAGTGGAGCTTAATTCAAAACTTTTGTCAAACTACATCGTCATCTCCAGTGTGTAAGTCATGATGCACACATTGCAATTGTTCAACACCGATCAACTTGAGTGAGACAGTTACTGGGATGGGTTAACAATGATTGACTTACTCACCGATGTCTTCAGTGCTTACTCTTCATCACGCGACGCGCACTTTCGGGTGACATTGAAAAGTTTTGTCCGAGATGATGACGGCTTTGATGCCGATATCGAGAGCGACGAAGAGTATTTGCAGTCGCATGCGTCGTCTTCTACTCATCGATGTTTAGGTCGGGGAAAAAGTGAGTCGGTACAATCCGATGAGAGTGATGATGAAATGTCGGCGAGTCTGCGCTTGACGACGACGGCGATACGACCTAAAGCTTGTGAGTTTTGGACATTCACAGGAGCACTTGTAGTTGAACTCATTGAGGTACAGCACACATTGGGTACTATCCCCTTTTTTCAGTGTCTCTCGTTCCGACATCGACTGCACGAACAAGTACGGGTGGATCCCCTCCGGCACCTTCGAAACTCGCTGGTGGTGGTGCCTCTTGCCTCCATTCACTCAAACTGGTCCTCTTTTCTCGAACTGAACCTTGCGCTTTCTGTTCGAAGAACATTTCGGGTTTTTTTCATCAAGGATACAAATGTTCCAGTAAGTCCTCCCTTAGGACAGTTGGACTCATTCTATAGATCTTCTGCGACCTATCTCCTTAGACTGCAAATTGTGCTTCCACAAAGAATGCAACATGTACGCAGTGAAGTTCCCCTGCGTTTTACAAGAACAACACCCAACTTCACCCGAGTCTCGAGTGGTCAAACCAATGCGGGAACCGATTAGTCCGAAAAGTTTGTTTCTCTCGCCTCTCTCGTCCGCGTCGTCTCGAGCGGCGGCGGGGGCACGATGGTTACTCAATCGGACGACGCAATTTACCGATCCGAATGATCAGATTGTTAGCTCACTTGAAGAACTTCGGCAGATTAGCGTGTTTATCTTTAAGAAGGTCGGTTTTATTCTATGAGTTTTGGTCGTATTTCTTTACGAAGTTGGTGTTTGCCAGATTGTTGATCTGACTGAGAAGAGTCAGAAGCAGCGTGATACGGTGGTTGATGCGATATTCAAGAAGGCGTTGAAAGAGTTCCATACTGAGTTGCTTAGTTATCAGGCGACGACGAAGGTAGGAGTGCTTGCAGTAATGGTAGTGGAAGTGGTTTGTTCTTCTGTGGGTTTTGTCAACGAGGGAAGAATATTGAGTAGTGCTTTTCGTGTAGGACGATCAAATCTCGATGAAGTACAAGGATCTTATAAGCAGCTTTCAGTGGGTTCTTGAGAAGGTCTGTCTTCAAGAGCAACAACAGGCCGCTGCGTTTCCGGTCACGCTTGGTGTGAATGCATTCCGTGGGTTTTTGAACGAGTACGTGCTCATTACTATTTACTGATTGCTATGGAAATACTCGTTCATTTTTCTGGCGTTTTGACGTGACGGGAGAAACAGATGGTTGATTTGGCTAACAGTGGATGAGAGATGTAATGTAGCGGATGATGACTATGTGTAGGTTTATGAACACGACGAAGAAGAGTTCTGACTTCAAAACGAGGACCAAGGTTTGTTTTTAATGTGTTCAGTTTGGAATTGGTTTAATGTGGCTACTTTTGCCTTATACTAGCGTTATATTCCTTTCCCGATCCCGAAGAATCCCTAAATTCGCGGTTTGGACAATCACGATTGTGTTTTCGGCATCGGTGCACTTGCAATTTCGGGATTTTTTCGACGTTTTCACGCTTTTGTCTAGTTTGGAGCAAAAAATGGCACAAATTTTCGAAATGTTTGCAAGAGTGATGAAATTACAGTTCTGCACTAACTACGGACTTGCCAGTCAAAATAGCGGCAGAAGAATTGTGAAGTACAGGATAATACTTTGCAATATACGAAGTCCCTAATAATTCTCGATCCAGTTTTCGGAATCGGAAAAAGTCGATCCTGCGGAAGCGCTGCTTATATTGATTACCTTTAGAGTCTATCACTGGTTTTGCTTTCTTTATTCTTGTTTAGTCATTTCGAAAAAAGCGTCGGAAGTCCGATGTTACGGTACGTGCAAATTTTGTCTTTTACGCGCGGTTGCATGTGTTATGGAATTAAATCAGAAAAAATCAATACGTGCTGTTTTGATCGTACTGTACATTGAATCATGTACGTACATTTTTAGATCCATCTTGGCCACCGATTCAAGCCAGATATCGTCCATGTTCCAACGTACTGCGAAGTTTGCAATCAGTTTATGTGGCATGCGGAAAAGATCTGGATTTGTGAAGGTATGGAAACATGTATGTATACGTACAATTTACGTTCGTATATTGTATGTACTTAAATTAAGTACTGCATCGTGGGTACGTATTGAAATATTTTGTACATTTGGCCTGATTTCAAACTTGTTAATTTTTTAGGTTGTCGCATAAGCTGTCACAAGAAATGTCACGCGAAACTCACCGAAAAGTGTCACGTCTCATCTAAGGAATGCATGGTATTTGCACAACTTGATTGAATACTATAGCATGCAACCTCTGGTTGTGTAAACAGACAGTACATACATTGTGCACAGAGCTTAAGTGGTCGCGTCTTCGGCGGCGATCTCGCCTCACTCGTTGACGACGACAATTTCGTCCCGAACTTTCTCGAACGAATGATCACCGCCGTCGAATTGCACGGCTTGTTTCTCGAAGGCCTTTATCGCAAGTCCGGTTCGGTCGTTCAAGTGAAACAGTATAGAAAAGAGATTGACATGACGAACGATCTCGATCAACTCACTTTCGATGATGTACCTATTCATGTTCTTACCGCTCTCGTCAAGAGCTTCTTTCGGGAATTGTCGGAGCCCCTGATGACGTTCGATTTGTACGAGAATTTTCTCAATGTTTCTGGTTTGTTTGACGTCTTTAATTAAAAGAATATTTTTGACGCCGGATTTCGTTTTAGAAGTTGAAGATGAGAAAGATCGGCTGAGATGTATCTATTCGATGGTCGAACTCTTACCGAAGATTAATCGGGCTGTTCTCGATCGACTAATGTATCATCTTGCACGTGTTGCTTATCAGTCGGAGATTAACAGGATGTCGAGTCAGAATCTGGCGGTCATCTTTGCACCGTGTTTGCTCAAGCGCAATTTTGTTGTCAAGGCGCAGGAACAACTCAAAGATGTTAGTCGGCAGACGAGGTGAGACTGTCGGCAAAGGAGTGCTTGCCAAATCGATGGGTGATGTACTGTATGTGTGTTACGTTGTGTGCCTTAGTGCAAAACACTAACTTGCTATTTATATGTGATATGTTTGAACTTTGTTGTTGCAGTTGTGTGAAGACACTGATTGACGAAAAATTGCGCCAATATGTGGCGACGATTAACGAGATTGTACAGCTTGAGAACGCGGCTGAAAAAGTGTCGAGTAATTTGATTAAGATCAAACAGGTTTCTATGAATTCACTTTGCAAGGTTTTCGTGATTGATTAATGCTTTTGGTTTTTAGCACTTGTCGCAAGATTATGAAGCGAAGGATATTGAACAAGCGAAGCATCTTTTTGAAGAACAGCTGCACTTTTTGGATGCTGAACGGTAGGGTTGGCCGTACTGTACTGCAGATGTGCTGTTGTACGTACATACGTACTCTATTACTGAGTCTGAGTTTATTTTACTAGCGAGCGCACATAAATAGGCTTTGCGCTATAAATACAATAGCAAACCAGCCAGCAAAACAAGCAAGAGGGAGCATGCAACCACATTACGGGGAAAATGTTGGGGATGTTAACAAGCTGAAAAATCGTAGCTAACTAATACATACTCAACAAGCACGGGATGACAACTGTAAAACACATGCAGGCAATAGTGACTGAGTAAAACATCCAGCCCGAGGCTATCATGAATAGCCAATCGGTTCAAGGCCGCTTCATAGTTTAAGCAGCTTCGCAGGCACTCGTGATGAACTGCGCTTCTCACACGAGGTCCCCCGCTCCGTCAGATGAGCTAATCCCGGCTCCGCGTGTCCACTGACAATGCAAGATGGTCAACTGTATTACTCTACTTTTATCTGTACATCCACCGAAGATGATGATGGTGCCTCAGATTTAGGACTAGTTGCGAGCGAGGTTGTTACTAGTCCGTTTTTCCACCGTCCCGCACGATGCACTATGTTGTTGCGCTCAGAGATAAATTGATCGAAGAACTACCTCCATTTGCGCCTGTCGCTTCGAGTGAGGACGACTGTTTGACGTCGGGCGATGAGTCTACCGATCCTGTTTCACCGCCTTGCCATCAACGTCGACGCAAGCATAGTGCTAATGCAGGCGCGGGGTTCGCTGACAGTCATGCCGCTTATGGCGAGCGATCGGTCGACGAGTATGCTATCGATTTTGCAATGCCACGTACGTGTGCGTATGGAGTTATGTTGTATAGACTACTGCATGTGGGATATGTTTTGTTATGCATTACTTGGTCAATATGTGCACATGTAAAAGTGCATTTCGTGGATATTTACAGTACGTGTACGTACTGTATACATACTATGCATACTATTTTTTCTGTACACTGTTTTAGCTCTCTTTCC
>JAQGBB010000477.1:0-18986 GCA_034691745.1 Prismatolaimus dolichurus
TATGCGAACTGCTGAGTTTCGCATAATTTGAGTTTACTTTTTTGAGTTTCCCTTCTCTGCTTAGATTGATGATCGACGTCGCGACTTTGCTCGTCTCGCCGACATTTGCGAGGTCACGCTAGGCGAAAACGATCGCCTCACAGCGGAGCTTCTCGATGCGCGCCGCCGCATCGACGAACTCGAGGAAGAGAACGAACGGCTGCGAGAACGCCAGCAGAGCGTCGCCATTAGTCCTCGTCCCGCGTCGGCGACGAATAGACGCAGCACCGACACGCCAAACGGTCTTGACCCGAGTATTCGCTTGCTTGAGCGTATGAACGAACGCCTGACGCCATCGTCGGGCGTGGCTAGCGAGTTGTCGTCGCCCCCGGTGGGCGACGCTGCAACCACGGCAAGGCTCGACTGCGTCATCATTGCTAATATTGCTACTACAAGTAATGATAACGTTGGTCTTCCACTCGCGTCTGTTAACGGCACCATTAGTGCGCCGCCGTCTGCGCCAGCTTTGTACGTTACATGCCACGTCTGTGGGCACGCCTTCTGGGGCAGGAATCGCGCGCACTCGCTGAAACGCCACAAGGCGAGGGTGCATCGCGTGCAGATTCTTCTCTGCGCGTGGTGCGGCAAAGCGTTCTCGATGGGTTCTGCGCTTGAGCTTCATCTGCAGAACGTGCATGCGGATCGGGCTGCGGCGCCAATTGCTGCGCCGGCATCTGTACCGCCCACGACGACGGGACCAGTAATAGCGTCGGTTGCGAGCTTGCAGCCCTCGCGTCCGTCTCGCTTTAAATGCACGTTCTGTGAGAAAACTTTCATTCGCGTCGTCTTGCTTGAACACCACATCGTTGAGGAGCACGGCGGCGCCGGCGGCTTGCACGTCGTGGCGGCGAACATTATCGATCGATCGGCGACGCTAAATGGAGACTCTGAGCAGCACCGCCACCAGCCGTCGACGAGCAGTGCGCCGCCGAGAACGGCGGATGATGGCGCCGTTGGCGCGCCACCACCGAGGAAGCGGGTTCGAACGAATGGCCCGATTCGATGCGGCCGCTGTGGCATCGAGTTTGTCGGGCGTGGTCGCTGGAATCTTCGTCGCATGCATATGCAGATAGTGCACACGACGGCGCACGCGACGAATATATTCGACCGATTCGCGCCGCAGGCAGCGGCGACTGCGCGGACTCCGGTGCGCGATGCGCTCGAGGAGTACCTTTCGCGATTTGCGGTGACCGATGCGGATATACCGCCACCAGCTGCTGCGAAGGCGGTAGAGGCCGTAGCGGAGGCGGCAGCGGAACCGGTAGCAGCCGAAGCGTCACCGCCGGCGGCCGAAGAGCAACTGTCGCCAGCTGCTGCGGTACCGGAAGCGGTGGCAGCGGAACCGGCAGCGTCTGACGCGTCACCGCCGGCGGCGATTGAATGTGGCGCGTGCGATGTGACGTTTGCGTCGGAGAAGGCGCGCGACTTGCACGCGATGAGTGTCCATCATCGCGAGGAGGAGGAGCCCGAAGCGACGACTTCGGCGAAGGCTGACCAGATCGAAGTGATCACCATTGACGACGACGATGACTGACACAAGAAGTTATCTTGCAAATTGCCGATTAATTTGGAACGTTGAGGCGGGAGTGAAGAAACATTTGACGACTCCAAATTCGCGTCGTGCCTTGTTGTACAAAAGACTGGTGCAGCACTTTGTCTGCTTTTTTGTTGTCCGTCTTCACTTTGTATGTGTTTTTTTGTTTAGTCGCATAGGTAGTCAGCATTTCTAGCCGGCCTGTAGTTTCTTGTTCGTGATTCTTTATTTTCGTAGATTAGCTGGTTTTAGCGCCATCCGCGATGCATTTGAGTTTAGTTGCTTCCGGTTTTGGGTCTACGCTTGCTGGTGCGTGTCTTGCAGAAGAATTTTTTGGCTTGACTAGTACGAACAGCTAGTAGCTTAAAACGAATAGCCAAGTAGCGTCGACCGTACATTCTTTTCTTCCTTGTTCGCGTTGCGGTGGATGCAGCACTGGGTAGCTGCGTTTTTGTTGTTCAGATCTCGACTTCTGTGGTGTGGTTTATTATCGGCGGCAGAGTAGGTTGCCGGTTTGGGTTCCAACTACTAGAGCTGGAAATAGAGGCTGCGGTGCCATGTGGTGGGGAGTTATGCATGAACTGAGACGCGTAAATCGCAACTGAATTCGGGGTTTTTCAGAAATGGTATAATGAAGCTTTATCGTCGTTACGATTTTTCTAGTGTTATCTGCAAGCTTACTTTCTTGCCTTCTGTGTTTGCATGCAGCAAGTTGTGTTATTCATTATTCGCGGTGGGTATTGATTGTGGTGCGCTGTTGTTACCGCTGTCGTCTTTCGTTGTATTTATTCCCTTTGGGACTGTATGTGGTTCTACTGTTCTTTCGTGTTTTTCTGCTATCACGATATTTCGTGATCCCATTGGATCCTAAAAGCTATGGTAGGTGATAGTCTGCGATGACAAAAGTTACGATGGAAAGCAGATCATTTTGCAGCTGCCTTAATACGTTAGGTCTGGTAGACCAGTCTCGCTCAGCTTGATTGATCACATTCATTTCCTATGCCTGGAATTTCGTATCGTGTTCACCGAGAACTTGTTTTTCGTTCAGAGCTTGACGACGATGCCATCGCAGGTGAAGCGCAGCGGCTCTTCCGAGAATGGCGACAATACGAGGCCATCGCATCAGGCAGCCGGCGGTGATGCGCCTGAAAATGTATACGCATGATGAACTTGAACAGTTTGAAAGGACCTTTTCTATTACGCATTCACAGTTTTCAGCACCCTCTGAGCACTTTGTGGAGCCACTTGTCGAGTGGTTTAACGATATCGCAGCGGAGGCGAAGCTTAACTAAGGTGAACTTTAGCGCATAAAGCGTTCCTTATGCCTCAGGCGACCCTCATTTTTTCAGATTTTGTTTGAGTCGTCGATCTTTTTCGCGAATATACATAGCACGTCAAGTTTGGTCAAAAGTTTCGTCCTTTTTGAGCGTTCGCGATCTGCTACAGCTGGAACGAGCTAGCAAACGGTGAGGTCAAATTGAAATTTGAATGAAGACATCGCTTGCAGTTTAGCTTGAACATTCAGTTGATTTTTTTTTTCAGCTTCAACTCTCTGCTCACACGAGATGTGGAAGTCGAAGCGATTTGATGCTTTCGACGTTGCGCAGTTGTGCGAGCTTGAGCCGTGGCCAGGGCGGCTCGACGGGACATGAACGTCCTACGGGCTGGAAATGTATCGTTAGCGTTGTGCAAGAGGCGATAGTGTTCGTGGTTGCAGAGAAGGCGCCGCGCGTGCAGCGTCTCATGGCTACCTGCCGCCCTGTCTCGAGGAGATGCAGCTGTGGCTGCGAACGAGGATGACGAGAGTGCGTCGATTGCCGCCGTTTTGGAAGAGGCGATCAAGATGGAGATTAGCCCACTTCGACACTGAAAGAGCTGCGCTTTACTTCGCTGCATCGAATACCCCGATCGTCGCTCATCGCTGCTATCTCACCGGAGACTCGTTTGCACTGTCTCGTCATTGACGCTGCATCGTTGGACGTGATCGAACTCTGCAACTATTCGAGCACGTGGCAGCGAAACTTATCTAGAATCTTTCATTTGCGAGCTCAATCCAGCTCCATTTCGTCTTTGAGGCTATCATGCGCTCGAATTCATCGTCGCTCAAAGAGGTCGACCTGAAAGGTCAGAAGCAGCTTGGCGTCAACGCTCTCTGCCTGCTCGGTTCGCTTTTTTCTTCGCTTGAGAGAATCGATTTTGATGCTAGAACTATGTCCACGTGCATGGCGTTCACTGGCGGCAATGCACGCGTTTGTAGAAGCGGTTGCTTCATCGTCGAGGAAAAGGTTCTAAAGTAAGCGTTGTTGTAACGCAGGCTCGGAAAACTGCCATTGAATTCAAATGCTTTGATGGCATGTGCACCGGATTCGCCGATACTGACGGGTGGTTTCTGCGAATGTTGAAAGATTACTATTTACTAATTCTCAACGCTAATCGCCATGTTCGGCTTATATTATCTTGGTTACTTTGGTTCTGCCGAAGTCCAGCTGTAGTGCACTGCTCTAGCATGCGGGGTGCGAGTTGCGTGATTGAAAGGCACAAGTGTCGCCCTAGAAGCTGTGGTTTTTAGCACAAAGTTTGGCTTGGCTTCTGCGGCACGATCGGTGTCACAGAAGCGCGCCACAACACGTATGGTAGGCCGGATAGTGGTGCTTCTAGTCGTGGTTCGTTTTACCGGCCGTAAACCTGTGGGTGCCTAGCTGCTAATCTCTTTACTGTTAATTTTGCAAAGCGTATAGTGGCGGTTAGTATCCTCGCTTCTTGCCCGTAACCTCTGCTTCTGAGGGCTGTCTCTCGCTTAGCTTTGTTGATTTGTTCGTTCATTCTGTTTGTTTAGCTCCAGTTGGTCGCGCAAGCACAAGTGGCGTTCAGTGTTTCACTATGGGCAAGAAAGGGAGTTGGCTGTCTGGCTACGCTGTTCATTTTATGAGCTATCGTAGTGACAGTTGAGTGGCTGTATCATGTGAGTTCTTACCGTCTGCAGGAGCCCTTTTTTCGTTCACACAAATGTTGTAATGTTGTTTCAGAGCTTTGCGAATTCTTGTTCACGATGCTGTCGCTGAAGCGCTCCAGCTCTTTCGAGAATGACGGCGATAAGAAGCGGTCGAAAGCGCGAGCACGTGACTCTGATGTGGGAGCACCCGAAAATGTACGAATGCTGAGCGAGCTCCTTTGGATTCTGAATCTTTTTGCACTGTTCCCAACATATTCATAAACGCGGATATTCTTCGAATATCTGAAATTTTCTTCGGGACTTATGTGAGCTTCATCAAGTCAATTCTATTAGAGTGCCTGGCCAGGGCAGCTCGACGGGACGTGAACTCATGGGCTCAATACATACGTACATGTGCGCTTTCTTTGTTCCTTTTAGGTGTTGTCAATCAGACTTTCTAGTGGCCCGCGCATCAGAGTTGCGTGGAACACTGGAGATGATCCGCGTAGCATTGCGGAGCGCGTTGCACTAGAGAATAAGCTTCCCACTGAGCATGTCGTCGAGCCGCTTGCCAGCTGGTTAGCCGACCTCGCCGCAGATGCAGAGACGAATTTGCGCAAGGGTGAGTGCGTCGTCGGTTAATCTTTTTGCTCAAAGCGACTCGTTTTCTGCAGGCATTGATTCGTCGGTCTTTTTCACGAATATCGTGCCAGGGGTGTGGCTAAAAATCGCGTCCTTTTTGGGCGTTCACGATCTGCTGAATTTGGAATTTGTGAACAAACGGTGAGGTGAAATTTCACGGAAATGTCAACTGAAATTGAGTGTTCAACATTTCTTAGCTTCAATCTTCTCGCGCACGACGTCTGGAAGTCGAACCGATTTACCTCTTTCGACGTTGCTGACCTGCTCGAGCTCAGCTTTCTCGACAAACTCGCCGAGGACGATAACGATGGATTCATTTTCAATATTGCTGACAGCGCGCTTTCCCTCTTTCACTGCTTTCTCGATCGAGTCGGCTACCATCTCAGAGACCTCACTCTCTCCTGCAGTAGCGTCATTAGCATTGTTCGGGAATCGGTTATCGACGCGGTCGTGGAGAAAGCGCCGCGCTTGCAGCGGCTGAGTGTCTTCAGAGCTTTTCTGACGCCTGCGGCGCTTGTCGCCATCGGACGTCTTTCAGCGCTTGAGGTCTTTTCGTTCAGTTGTTTCGCGGCGGTCGTTCTTGGTCGTGGCGAACTCTCTCCTCGGCTTGAAGAGGTGTTCGCAGCGGCGAACGAAGACGACAAGGCTTCGATCTATGCGGTCTTTGAGGAGGCGATGAAGATGGCGGTGAAACCGCTTGCACAGCTGAAGGAGTTGCATTGTTATCCGGAGCAGTCGATTTCGGGATCGATCTTTTCCGCAATTTCGCCCGAGGCACGTTTGCGAGCTATCCGTATTTCCGTCACGTCGTTGGACGGCGCTGAATTTGGCGATTTTATTCGAACGCGTGGCAGCGAACTCACTGAGTTGTCGCTGTCCATGTCGGCCACGGATGGCGGAACGTCTGACGATGAGGACGAGGAGGAGGCCGATCCTCCGATTATTCCATTGCTTTTGGCTTACTGTCCGAAGCTGAAGAAGCTATTCATCGACGGGTTATACCAACGCGTTGAGGACGTCCGTTTGTTTAGCGGACTCGAGTCGGTCGATGTGCGTCTTTTGAGTGGTCATTTCCTTTGCGACGATGACGTCATGTTGTTGTGCGCCCGAAATCCGGCTTGGAAGAGCTTCGGTTGCTTCGACTTGAGTCGTCTCACGTGGCGAGCTTACGCAGATGGCTTTGCTGCTCTTCATCATCTCGAGCGTCTCTCGTTGGAGACGGCGATACAACTCGACGATGCGACGTTTGAGGCTATTGTTCGCTCGAATTCGTCGTCGCTCAAGAGCGTTGATGTGAGCGGCCAGAAGCGGTTGAGCATTGACGCGCTTTGTTTGCTCGGCGAGCGCTGCCCGTTGCTCAAATGGCTCACGTTCGACGCAGGGACGTGTCCACCGGCGTGGTGTTCGCCGGCGATGATGCACGCGTTTGCACAAGCGGTTGCTCTTTCGAAGCGAAAGCGGAAATATGGCGTCTCCGTTTTTGTTCATGGGTGCTCGGAGAGCTGTGTTGGCGGTTTGAAGCGTCCTGATGATATGCCGTGCACGGAGTGCGTTAGGGTTTGCGCTTATCCTGAGGATGACTCGGAGGAGACATTCTTCGTCTACTGACGGAGCGACGAAAGGGTTGGTTTGGTTTGAACGACGGCACGAGTTCGGAAATTATTGTTGTTTTTGTTTGACATTCCTTTTAATCTACTTAGAATACTGTTTGACGCTAAAATCCTGTGCATGATGTACGTTTGATTGTCGTCAGCGTCTGCACGATGAGCGGACTGACCTGCCATTCTGGTGGAGTACGTCTCGGGTTTTCCGTGTGGGTGAGTGCAATGTGCTGAGATGATGGTGCTTTTGTTGCTGATCGATATCGGCATTTTATCGGCGTGTCGGCTTCGCTTTCAAGCAACGCGATTGAACGCGCGATAAGATATTGCTGCTTATAGCAGGAAGCTGCACATACCTTTTCGCCTGCCCGCCGCCGCTGCCATTTTACCGATCGTGTATGATTATTGTGTAAATTTTTGTTCTCTTTCTAGCCGACTGGCGACGACGAAGCGAGCGTAAGTGATCGCCAAGGTTCAGAATTCGTCGTCGGTGCTAATCGGAAATTACTTGTCGAACTATCTACGTCGTTCGCGCTTTCGAGGTACGTTGTTTTTTTGCTGTTCTTGCGAGTTGACTGTCCAGTTATGCTCTCGCATTTGACTGCGCTTCACAGTTTTCTTACTCATCTTTTTTACGAAAGGAAGGCCTCAAAGTTCGCTAATTGTTATTATTGTGTTCATATAAGGCGCAAACATTTTTTTCTTTTGCAAAAGTCGTTGCGTGTCCGTCGATGCTCGTTTCCACTTACGCTCGTATGCTCGACGCCGTGGTGTTTGTGTCTAGGCTTGACGGCGGCCGGAAATGAGCTCGCTTCCTAGGTTCGTCGATGAGACGTCGCCGTTCTTTGACACAAGCCCGCTTTCGAAGGCATGGGTGGGTTTTCCATGCGAGTTTACTGTTAGGATAGCCATATCTTCGTCGTATTCATTTAGATAGCAGAGAAGAAGCAGGAGTTTTTTCGCCTCGGCGAGGTTTTTGAACGCACGATGCTCGACAACGAGCGACTCCGTTTCGAGCTGTTGCACACGCGCAACGAGGCGATGAAGTTGCAGATGCGCGTTTCTGAGCTCGAGCAACGACTGCTTCAGAGGTGCCTTCATTTAGCTGAGAATCTCGTCTCTCTTACTACTTGTTTGCGTCTGTTCTCAGTGCATCTCCGCTCGTCGTTTGCAATTCTCGGCAGGCGCCGTCCACACTGTCCCTAAGCGGTCGTGACGGTGCCTCACTCGGTAATCTCGCTACCTCTTCATCTTCTGCGAGTGGTTTTCATCATCAGCATCGTCTTTCCGGATTGAGTGCGGTTCCAAACGCCGAACTCTTCGCACCTCAGCAGTTGCTTACTCGTGAAGTTGTTGCAAACTATCCGTCGAAGCGCCCCGTCGAGAAGGCGCGTCGGTCGCACGCCCCTCGTACTATCGTGTCGGCGATCTCGCGTCTCTCGGCCGAACTCCAGCGTTTTAAGCAGGAGGACGACGAGGCGAGCACCTCCGCAGCGCAACTTGTCTCTTCGCGGAGTACGACGGGCGAAGAGGATGAGGAAGAGTGCGGAGTGCGACGAAGCAGTTGTATTGATGCTGAGTCTCCGCCATTCGGTGTTGGTGCTGAAGAGCCGCTGCTAAGGAGCGACGATGATCGGGATTCGATTGTCGGCGATGGAGAAATCGATAAATCAATAATTTCGACGCCCGATGCACAGCCAGGAACGTCGTCGTCGACGATAGAAGAGCATCGGTGCGAGGTTTTCGAACGTGGCTTCAATAGCGTCGATCTTGCGACACGTTTGCGAGTTGAGCATGGTCGTGGCGCTGCGCGAGGAAGGCTGGCGGCATCGATTGTGAAGCCCGGTGGCGGGATGGCGACGAGCGCGCGCGAGTGTCGTGTTTGCGGGAAACGTTATGGCGGAAAGAGCGCGTCGGCGTCACTCGCCCACCATATGCATACACACGGACCGCAGCGTTTTGAGTGCACGGTGTGCGGCAGGCGCTTTCACGAGAATGGCCTTTTGCGGCGCCATAAGCGGCTCTCGCATCGGATGATGACGTCACCGCTTGGCGTTCCGATCGGGGACGATGGACGCTGAGATGGGGCCTCGAAGAATGTGGAGGCTATTTCTGCTGCATGAAACTGGCAGATTATACAGAGGTATGCTTGCAGGACTAATTTCAGATATTTTCATACTGTTTGTAAATCATGTCTTTACTCTCATGTCATGAAAAGTTTACCGTTTACGCTTCCAGCTTTACGACAGCTTGAATCCTGTTGCCATATTATTTTGAATCAGGTAGACTAACTTGATCTTGTTTATCGTCGTAGATCTCTTCTCGTGATCTTTCGGGGAAGCTTGTGTATATCAGGGCTTCGATAGGGCTCTCGGTTAGAGGAGGCCAAATTTTTTGCTGACCTATAATTCTGTGTGGGAACATAGCGCAAAAAGGACGGCAGATTGGAGCTCCTTTCGTCGAGGGCTACACGCCCAGATCAACAAAGAAAAATATTTGAAAAAATCTGAAACGAGTGTCTAAGAAAACTATAGTCAAAACAGGTGCCGAGCGTAGCGATGCAATATTTTTGCGATTTTCACTCATTTTTGATTGATTTTCGTTGTAAAAAGTCGTTTCAGTCGCTTTTTCGTCCGCAAAAAGCTTGACATTTTTTGTTTTTAACTCGTTTGGGGGGGTGTTAACAAGTGGTGGGTTTCATGTCTTTCGTTTCTTATGTATGTTTCTCAGCTAGTTCTACAGTAGACGTTTCCACTGTATTTTCTTCAGGTTTTGTACAGAAACGCCACGCTCCGTTTCCAATAGGGGGCTCGTGGGCAAAACCCACTGACGAAATATTAATTGTTGTTTTTTCGACAAGCGAGAGAGCGAGCGAAAGCCTGTTTTGCTGCAACAGTACTGCAGAAAAAATCGTGTTCTCCTTTGTCTCTCTTGCTTCCAAACTGCCGCCAGGGTATTTTTTGCGCTTTTAAGCCGGATACCTTTTGCCCTAGCGATTCACCTGTCCGTTTTGCGAATCGCTCGCTTATCATTTATTACATATGCAGTATAATACAGCATTGACTTTCTACTTTATTTCTGCGATCATGTCGCCGACTTTGCATGTATGCGGAATGTTCCTGTGATTGGTTATCACCCGACGAGTTTGCTTCAGAGCATGCCCACAAGCTTCAGAAAAGGGTTAGTTAGCTAGCCGACGCGCGCGGCCAAACCCTAGAGCTTCACAGCTAGCTAGTGTCTAATCAGTCTGCGTTTGCCATGCCTTTTAGATAGTCGCTGCTTGTTCATTCACACTAGTCGGTCAGTTCCTACGCTATGGCAGCAAACGCGGGATCGCCCTTCGAAGAGGGTCGCGAGTACCTTGACGCGAATGCCATCTCTAAAGTTTGGGTGCGTTTGGGTGCTTATTTATTGATCTATTGATTTTGATCAGTTTGGTTTTCGAGTGCAGATTGCAGAGAAGAAGCACGAGTTTCTCAAGCTTGCCGATATGTGCGAACGTCTGTTGTTCGAGAATGAGTCGCTGCGCGCCGACGTCGTCCGCTACTCGGACGAGACGCACCGCATGCGCGACGAGAATCGACGCCTCCATGCGGACGTGCTCGAACTTCGCGCACAGCTTGGCGGCTCACCCATTGGTGGCAGCATTAGGCAAATGCCACCGGTGATTGTCGACGTCGCGTCGGCGTACGCTTCGCCTTCGGCGCTTCCGCCTGTTGCGCTGGGCTCTTTTATCTCGCCGCCGCCTCCGCAGATCCGCGCCGCCGGCACTGCCTCGTCGTCAACTTACTTTCGCGGTGACGCAGCTGTTGCGATGATGCAGCTGTGCCCGCCGAAGGAAGAGCAGCCGAGTTTCAACGGCGCGCCTGCGGTCGTCGTCACTGCTTCACAGCAGCCGACGCCGAAGCAGCTGCCAAACGCCTATCAGCAGTTGATGACCGCCTCGACGTCCGCTTGCGGAAGGGCGGGTCGTTGTCGACGCGCCAATCGATCGAGGGCAGCTACGTCGACGCCGCCTGCTCCGACTGGCATTGCCTCCGGGCGAAAAGTGTTTGAGTGCCGCTTCTGCGGAAAGCGCTTCGCGAGCAAGTCGCACGGGCCGTACATTCTTAAGCGGCATGAGCAGAGCGTTCACCTGAGGCGAATGGAGCAGGCCGTAGAGCCATCGAAAGACGAGGCAGCTGACGGTGGTTATGATGGCGGTGGCGGAGACGTTGTGGAGGGGGAGCTGGGCGAGCCAAGTGACGCAGAGGACGGAGGAGATGGAGGTAGTGTGCATGACGAGGATGCGGCGAACATTATCGATTGATTTTTCTTGTTTGAAAACTTGACTGACTTCTCCCAGAAGAGGAGTTTGCAAACTTTTGACAGTATTGGTTGGTTGTGAAACTTTCTTGTCGTTAAGTCGGACCGAAAGCGACGGAGTCTTGTGGTTTAGTAGAGTGTTGACGCTATGTCTGACTCTTCATTGACCTCTTCTCTTGTATTTTGCGCATAATATGTGACGTGTGCAGTATTATAAATGATGGCGATGAGGCAAAACATATAACTCAACGTAGGAGAGCGAAACGGAAACTAGATTCGAGCTCCTCTCGGTGAGCTCTATAAGTTAGTACCATTTTTTAAAAGCTTAAAAAATTATACCAAAAAATGCGAAAAATGTGCACAAATTTTGGAAATTTTGGTCAAAAAAGGCAAAAATTTTTGAGAATACAGCAAAAAGTTTGAAAGTTTGAGGTGTCGGAGTTTTATACAGTGGTTGGGCGAAATGCTCCCATGTTGAAAACGGTTGTGACAAACCAGAAAGGATCTATCTAGCTGTTTGTCAGGCGTCGATCTCGAGCTAGAGGCAAGTGGTTAAGACGCGGTTTTTTTGCGTTAGATACACCCCGCTCACGCTCGCATGAGTTCGAAGATGGACAGCTGGGGTTCAATATTCGAGGTACAGAACCAGTTTGAAGTTGTTTCCCAACGTAAAACTGCAGCACCACGCAGCAGCAAGTAGTTATTGCATCCTACCAGGAGCGCGTAAGCAAAAGCATTGCTATATGGCTGGTACACAGCTATCCCCCTTCATGCATCCTCCCGTTACAACAAATGTGTGACCGGCTGATGGAATACTGAGAGCTCGAGAGTGTTCCAGAACATTTTACAAAAGGCATCCTGTCGTTACAAAAAAAATCGGAAAAAATGATAAAATTCGAATAACTTGAAAAGGCATCTCGCCGTTACAAAATGTTCCAAAGGGCATCCTCCCGTTATAAAAAAATTAAGAAAATGCTGAAAAATGGAACAAATTGAGAAAAACCGGAAAAATGTAAAAATTTGAAAAACTGCAAAAGGCATCTCGCCGTTACAGAAATGTTTCAAAAGGCATCCTGTTCTGATAAAAAAATTCGTTGGTTGTAACTGCGCACGCGTGAAAAACGGCAAAACTCCGTCGACGAAATGTTTCAGCCGTCGTATTAAATCGAAATTTGCTTTCTCTAGCTTTAAAAGCTGTACTTTAGCTGTATAGCTCTAAATAATCGAGCTGGCAGTTTCCAGCAAAAATACTGCGCCGTTGGGAGGATTTTTAATTTTTGCAAAAAAAATTGAAAGTCAAAATAGTTTTGTACGTGTAAGTGGGACTACGAATCGGCACGTTCGAATTGTATGTCATTGTGCACCAATGCTTTTTGACTTGAGAATTTGTTATCAGTGCATTCTTGCTGCTTTATTCATGCAAACTAACACTATTGCAACCTTATATGCGGCTCTGATTATCGGGTTAGTATTTATTGTTCGCAGTGGGCCATAGTCTGACGCTCAAGTGTGGAACATTGCCGCGCCTTTTTTGCTTCTCGTGCTGACTACACACGCTTGGCATTGGCACAGTTTTTGAATCAGTTTCGTACGAACGCTAATAGGCTTTACGATGAACAAACTACCAGCAATGATTGCTAATGACGAGAACGTAAGTACTAAGAAAAAACAAATGGCGTCACTTTGGCAGCGCCGTATATGAAATTGCATTTTCATCAAGGTTTCGCTCACTCAAACGACTGTTTCGTCCGTGAGCGCCAAAGTGTCGCACTTTTGGACGATCGAAAACTTCAAGTCGCTCTTTCCAACGCACACTGGCGAGGCGTACATCGAAAGCGACAAATTCTATTCCTACGTTCCGAACGTCGGTCGTTTTGAATGGCGCTTAAGGCTGTTTCCATTCTACGGCAATTACGTCGCAGTTACGGCATGCGTATCGGGCTCATCAAACTTTACACTGTCGACAAGTATAAATTACACCGTCGTTGACTCAAACAACGCCGCTATTCTCGGACCGGCGGTGCAGAAGCACGTGTTCGCGTTGGCCACAGGCATCGTCGCTTCGCCTCAGTGCAACCTTTTCCAGCCGTACTACGATGCCGGAACCAATACATTCAATCTTTCTTATGCGCCGACGATGACGCTTTCCGACGGAATGTTCCGCCTGGTAGCCGAGATTTCTTTCAATGCCGCATCATTGAAGACGGCGCGAAAGCTGAAGAGCTGCACCTCAGCATCCGCGACACACATTGGCGAATCGAAGATGCGCATGTTCGGCTCGCTTTTTAACTCGGGAAAGTTTAGCGATTTCATCGTCGAAGCAGGCGGGAAAGAGTTTCCCGCACACAAGGCGATCCTGGGCGCTCGTTCGTCGTACTTCGAGAAACTCCTCGACTCGAACATGAAAGAGGCGAAAGAAGGTCGACTCGTTGTCAAGGAGTTCTCGAGTGACGCCGTTCAAGTGATGCTCGCGTTCATCTATACCGATGAGCTCGAAGAGCCGTGGACCGAGCACGCCGTCGAGTTGCTCCGCCTCGGCGACATGTACGACTTGCCGAAGCTGAAGGAGGCGGCAGAGGCGCGCCTCTGCTCGGCTGTCGACGAAAAAAACGTATATAAGCTGCTGTTGCTCGCAGATGGCGTTGGTGCCACTTTATTAAAGGACGCGACGGTCGACCTCATTCTGCGTCGCTTTCGCAACTTCCGTGAGACCCCAGAGTGGAAGCAATTTCGTCGCGAGCATTTGGCGATCGCGTGCCAGGTGCTGGAACAAGAACAAGGATAAGCCACGGGGAAACTGACGATAGTGTTCTCCGGATGCGGTGCGTGTGAGGCAGTTATCGACAGTTTTTATGCAGATGTTGCTGACGCTCTAACCAGCTGACTTACGCAATTCATTCAGACTACTGCTTTTAACTAACGCCCCTATCGTGTCTGTATGCATTTAGATGAGGTTTTCCACTAATCATTCGAGGGTCAAACCTTATGGTAGACTTAGTCATTTGCTTTCGAAGCACGTTTCTCCACCTGACTGAACCACACACTCTGAATGTGTGGCACTGTATCGACGACGGCATTCATTGCTTTCACGAAATTCGAAGATGGACACCTGGGGTTCAACATTCCGGGCAGGAGACCGGTTTGAAATTTGTTCCCCTGTAGAAGTTGGCTGCGACAAGCGCAGATTCATCGTGCGCACGCAAGTTCATCGTTGTGTGCACGCAGTCCGCAAAATCCTGTCGGTTTACTATTTCAGCCAGCGACAAAACGCTGGCAGCTGGGTTCGTTTCTAAACATGCTCGTTCAGTGCCTTTTTTGCTTGTATTATGGCTGGGAGCTCTTTGGGGAAATTGCAGGATTTGGGGCCGTCCATTTGTGACGTCATTTATTTTTCGGCTTTTTTGACCCCCCCTACGTCGTATATTATTAACACATAAACATAGCCCATGTTTTGCACATAACGTCATACTGGCCCTCCCCCTCATCCCCCTAATCCGTGACGTCATGAATGGACGACCCCTTTGTGAAAAAAAATTTAAAATATTTTTTTTTCCGGCAGCTTGGTGACAGCTTACTCAGATCGTTGCAGAAAGGTTTCAAGCGCCAGGGCAATTTCCCTCCACTTCGTCTCTCTAAAATTAGCTGCACAGACGTCGACAAAGATGTGGATTAAAATTTGTTGTCATCGGTAGTTTGAGGCTCACTGGCACAAATTTTCAAATTGTTTTGAACATAACTCGAGAACGCCTTGACGGATGTGGCTGAAGTTTGTTGGGTAACGTCGTGACACTATGTGGATTCAGGCACCCAGAGGGTCCTAGGTTTGATCCATGGTTCGGATCCTAAACCTTTCATGCATTTTTGTTCGGTTGAACGGGAGCGAATAGAGCTGTTCCGAAGTTAGATCGACGTTCTTTGAAAGGTCGCGTTACAGAACACGTTTCAGAAGAGACCTTTCGAGTTCTCAAATCGATGTGCATTAGAAATCGTGAATTTCGCGACGGATGGGACTACGGATCGGCACGTTCGACTTGTTCTTTTTTCCTCCCTCCGGAAGGGGACCGCAGGCTGAGTCAGGGGGAGGGGTTAACCCACCCTGACCCTCTGCCCTCATGTCTGCGGACGTTTCTGTTGGTGTTTGTTTATTTGTAATGAATAAGAATTAATTCAGCTGGAAAATTGCGAGCTGTACCTCGTTTCGCTGGAAGTTTAATAGAAATCGCCAGGTAGGTAGAAGAAGAGCAAGTAAACGAGTGACCGACAGAGGACTGACAAGAGAAACACGTAGCTTGCACGAGTATTCCTGGTCGGATGTACACATGACGTCACGTAGGTATGATTTTTACAGTTATTCTTCTGACGCTCACGCAACGTCACTTTAGGGCAGTCTCACCTCACCGGTGACGTCATATGTACGACCAACTGAGATACGACTACCTACATACTGTGCATTTAGAGCAAGTTGTACGTGAATAGTATGCAGTGCACAAGCGCTTATAGGTTGAAAAGGCATCCTGAGATTTTCGCTGAAAAGGCGACCGGACGATTCTTAGAAATTTCGGCTTTTGGGGGCTTTGAATTGAACTCTAGATTCAGCTTTTGTCGGCGCAAAAAAAGTTATATTTGACCTCGCCGCAAACCGTATAATTCAAGTTTACGTGAATCCCTGGAGGATGTAGACGAGGAGCAGCAACGACCACGTGGCTGCGCTTGGCTTCGCCGCCGTCGGCGTGCCGAACTTCTTCGCGTAATTTAGCGAGATCGTTGTCGTCGTTGCCGTGGTCGTCGTGCCCGACGTGCTCGTCGTTGTCGTGCTTGTGCTGGTCGTCGGTGGTGTGCTCGTCGTCGACGTTGTGCTTGTACTCGTCGTGCTCGTGCTGGTTGTCGGAGTTGTGCTCGTCGTGGTCGTCGACGTGGTTGTCGTTGAAGTCGTCGTGCTCGTTGACGTGGTCGTCGTCGTTGGTGTGCTCGTCGTGGACGTCGTCGGTGTTGAGGTTGTCGTCGAAGTTGATGTTGAGGTCGTCGATGTGGTGGATGTCGAGGTGGTCGTCGGCGTATAGCAAACAAGAGCCGAATTCTGCGGGACAGCTGAAAAACATAGAGCGTCGATGATGTCTAGTCCAACAACTTCATTCAATATGTCTTACGTGTTGGGCAATACTGACAGAACGTCGGCAACTGATAGGCGCACGCGTAGTCGTTGATCACCGGATTGCCCATCGCATTCTTGTACGACTCGCAGCAGAACTCGTCGCCGTTCAGGTCGTTGGGTTGACCGTAATCCCACGGGCAATAGGTGATGGTGGCGCCAGTCGATGACGTCCAGAGTATCGTCGTCTCGTAGGTCGGACTCGTCGTCATGCCCAACCACGATGACGTCATCGACGGATTTTGTGTCAGTCTGAAATCGACATGGCTGATTGAGTGTACTCTCGAGACTTCAAGCATCAAAGCTTATACTTCCACGTCTCGAACGCAGAAAACTCAGTGCTGCTCGCGAAAACGGGCAACGTTCCACCGCTGTGCGCTGCACACGCGGCGGCACCGTTTGTCTCCGATGCGCTCGATCCGAGGTACATGTAGCAGCAGAGGCCGAGAGCCGTGTAGCCAGTAGGGCATGCGAGTCCGGTTGCTAGAAACACTTGGTTCCTCACCATTCTGCCCTATTATTTTTTTCGAACTTTCACTATACTTGTGGTGGAAGTTGACGTCGACGTTGATGTAGACGTGCTCGTTGATGTGCTTGTACTCGTGCTACTTGTGCTCGACGTCGACGTGCTCGTGCTCGTTTTCGTTTTGGTTGACGTCGAGGTTGTGCTCGTAGTCGTCGTTGGCGTTGTGCTTGTCGTCGTCGTGGTCGTTGTTGTTGGTGTGGACGTCGATGTTGAGGTCGACGTTGACGTCGAGGTTGTGGTTGGTGGCGTCGTCGTGCTCGTCGATGTGGTCGTCGTTGCGCTGTTGTTGACGCAGTAGGGCGGCGCTGCAGGTTGTGACGGCCATCCGTTCGGACAGTACTGGCAGAACGTTGGCAACTCGAGGGCGCAGTCCCAATCGTTGTATACGGGGTTTCCGTCCATGTTGATATACTCTTCGACGCACATCTGGTTTCCGTTGAGATTGTCCGGCTGACCGAAGTCCCAGATACAGTAGTTGATCGGGGTGCCGCCGAAGGTCTCCCACGTTATCGACGTGACGGAGCCGCTGAACGCTGTCGTCATGCTCGTGAACGACTGTGAAAGCGGAGGATTCTGTGCGCTTCTAGCCGACAAAATAAGTTGTTTGTTTTACCTACCCCAAAATCTGTCAGCAGGAGTGAAGTTTGCAACAGTGCACAAACAAGTCGATCAATTTATGTACATTTAGCATTTTTCTTTATTTTGTCAGGTTGATAGATCTTCAAGACTTCTAAGGGTTTTTCAGAAGAGCTTATTGAAACTACCACATCCTACATAGCTTGGACTTCCAGCTTCCGCCACATACTTCCAAGCTTCAAATGCAGTGAACTCTCCGATGTCGGCGAAGACCGGCAACGTGGCACCGCTGTAGGCACTCGCGCAAGATGCTTCTCCCGCTTGTGCAGTCTGCGTGACGCTCAGATACTTGTAGCAGCACTCGGTTAGCGCTTGCCAACCACTCGGACATGTTGGTTGAGCTATCACATGGAAAACGGCTCTTTATGAATTCACCGCGAAGTGCTGTGAGTATGCTTACGGAAGACTCCTGAGAATAATACGGTTACGCCGATGCATGTTTGAAACAAGCTCAAAGCCAGTTTATTGCAGATCGACACCATTCCTGAGTAGTTCTTCAACACTGGTTGTTCCACAATAGGTAAAGGACGACCGAAATTGTCGCCGTTCTGGGATTAGCGTTGTTTTAGGTCGGGAAAGTTTTTTTATTGATTTGCACTCAACTCAAATGAACCGATTTTTAGCTTGATCAGTCGGCTTGTTGCCCATCTCCATGGAAGCAGCTGGTGCCAACTTTTGCTACAATTAGGAAAAGTAAAGTAAAAGTCTAGCGACAAAAGCTTGCAATTAGAAGAAAATTTTATTGGTTTTTCGCCGATTACGTAAGAGAACGGCATGTGACAAGCTTTTGCGCTTCACGCTCTGCTCATGCTGAAAATAGGATGATATTGCCTTGGTACCAGATGAAGGCTGTGTCTGTGAGGTGGCAAAAATGCGCTAAAGGGAAATACAGGTCAAAACTTGAAGTTTTCTAATAGAGGCGTTCCAAGTTCAGTGTCGCTAGTGTCGAGCAAACAGCTACTGTGAAAAATCGATAGCCCAAAAAATCTCAAAACTCATACGTGTTTTTAAACGACACTCCGGCTGGCTTCAATCCGCTAAATATGCGTGCGAGTTGCTGGCATTGGTCAGTTCTGTAGTTCGCGCGCCAAGTAGGCTGCACGGACGGGGACGCCCCGTTAATGTTTTTTGCGCAGAGCACTACCTAGTGGCCGCGGCGGAAATAGCACTGCACACCATTTCGGCTGTTCCTATGGCGCGTAAGCAGGACATATTTAGAAGGCTACCTCGGGATTAGCTAATAGGGTCGTGGCCTACCGGAACAACGTGAGCTCCCTCGCGCCATCGCGCAAGCTACGGGCAGATTTTTTACTTGTGTTATCCACGGGCGTTATTCACTAAATTCTGAGATTTTCGGTAAACATGTTGTGAACGTCCCATTTGTGACAGTTTATTATATTTTATTCCTATCTAATTTTCGCAATGTGCACGCAACCATGTGCTATGCACATGGTCAGTCGGCACTTTCTTGTTGCGGTGGCTACGATGACACGGTTTGCGCCGTTGCTACGCAACCACAAGAACAATGCCGTGATCAACAGGCTATGCTTCGAACGGCATCATTCTGCTCGAGGGTTCAAGCGAAGAGCTCCTTCCGTTCCGCTGCAGCAGCTCACCGGAGA
>JAQGBB010000478.1:0-18967 GCA_034691745.1 Prismatolaimus dolichurus
TGTGAACGGCTTCATGGAACCTCCGAGACCACGTGTTGGCAACGTGGTCGAGGACCTCAAGGCTCGCAAAGTCAAAAATTGCAAGGCAGATGAATTTCCAGTTCATCTGCCTTGCATATTTCGCACATCAGTTGTGCCATGTAGCTTTCGAACCCACTTCCAGCAGCCGCCAGTTCGCGTGCACTGGTGGCAAGTTCGTGCACGGCAGCGGCCGTTTGATTTGGTCGTCTGAAGTGGACACCTTGTTCGAGCTCCATTAGCGACATCAGAGAGCGAAAGTGGCTATTTAGAGAAGCATTTCGAAAAACGTGCGGCTGAACGTGAAAGCAGATTGTAGGATCAACACAATGCGCTTCGTTAAACGACTCAAATTCCGGCTAAACAGATACAGCCTCCCAGACGTAGCCGTCGATAACTTGTCTCACATCGTAGACAAGCATAAAAAACGAGAGTGTAAGTCCAGCTATGCAGAGATATTTTAGCAATCCGATTGTCTCAGCTGCGTCACTCAGAAAATGAAAGTAGTAGTTTAGAGACTCTGACTCGTCGTCACTTTTCGGATGGCTCACTTTGCTGTTGAGCACTCGCACGCAACAGCAACTGTGCACCAGTTGAAAGCAAAGGAATATGGCTGCGACAAAAAGAAAAGAAGCTGCATATCGGCTTGTAAGAAAGTCACAAATCGTGTGCGGCTTTCACAGGTTCCAATCGTTTAACTCTCGGTGCGAAATGGCGGGCAACGTGGACAATTTTGAAGATGTCGGGGCGAATTCGCCCGCGAATTTCTTAAATTCCGGTTGGCATGGGACTTCATCGTGACGCCGAGAAAAGCGGTCGACCACAGCGGGCCGCCAGCGGCCTCTGCTTATAGTGCATAGCGAAGAGTTAGAGCGACCAACTACAGCGGGCACATCCGTAAGGCCGTGCGAACTTCGCGGAACATGCAAGGTGAACGTAAAATTTAGCTTTCTGGGCCGATCGGCAGTTAGCTTAAACGCACGAGCGTTGGGGAGATCACTTTCGCTTAAACTATCGATTCGAATGAGAAAGTCGTTAGAGGCGTCAAGCGCGTCGACTTTGACATTCGCTTTTTGACAGAGAACATCCAGAGGAGTGAGTCCTCGTCGACGATGCATCAAGGCTGGGCTTGCAATAAGGCAAACGAGTTTCGCAACTTTTGCCGGTAGCGCCTGGATGCCGGTCGATCTTTTCATAATCTCAGCAGCGTTGTTGAAAAACGTGGTAGCAGATAGAACGTGATCAATGTCCGTATAGTCATATGATAAAAATTCTGCGTTAGCGTTTACTCCAGAGCCATTAGCCGGATGTTGCTGAAAGCTCGCAATTAATTAAATACTGGACTCAACGTTCATGATCTCAGTAAGCGTCGTCAGCGCTACTTGAAATGGGATGAATGAAATGTTTCCAGCTGGTAGCACTGACTCGTCCATCGAGCTCCATTCGTCAGCGGCAAAGCTAAGATCGAGTTTCGTTTCTATACGATTTAGTAGCCTCTCAACGTTTGTTCCAGACGCTTTAGTGTCGACGCGCAGCCTGGGGTAGCCATAGCTGAAGTTGAAGCGTGGTCGCCGAATGAGCGCCGTCTCGACAGGCGTTGGCTCCGTCGTAGACGTCAACCGTCGTCATCATCTCGTTGAGCGTTATGAGAAGGAAGATGAGAAAAATGCCAGCACTGAGAAGCTTCATCGAATTATAGCGCGTCCACATGAGATACGATGGGCCGTGAATTTGCGTTTCTTCACAAAAGGACGTACCGAATGAGCGCACCGCTGTTGTTATTCGCATTTTGAGTGTTGTAGCCTCTGACGCGCACAGCAAGCTCACAGCCGTGCGCGATCGAACGTAGCAACGTCTGGCTGACATTTGCCCTCTAGGACGGTCACTTGAAATAACTACGAAGCTAAACGAGTCCTTGTTCTGTAGCCGTTTTAATCAAATCAAATTTCATGAGTTTTCTCGAGGTTGGCTATGCCAATCACGAATCTTAACATATAAAAATGCCACCAAAGGGGGACCATCGTTAGTAGCTGTTCTGGAAATCGTAATTCGTTCAGCAAGTATTAAGACAAATAGAAGAGCGAAGATGGAAGTGCATCCTGCCGTTAACAAAAAATACATGTGAACACGCTGGACCAGGAGTACCTTCCTTCATAATCAGTTATTATTTATTTTTTGGCAGGATACCTTTTTGAACATGTTCTAAAACGTTTCATCTTCACCCGCGACTGTTCGTCAAACTGGACGCAAGGTGGGCGTAGTGGGTGATAAGTGTGCTTAAATCCATGTCTGACCATATTGCTGTCATTTGCTTACACGCGGCGCGCTACAGGTAGCAGCGATTCTAGAAGGATTCTTTCTTCCCGGGGGGGGGGGGAGTCAAAAAGAGATTCCGTCGATTTTTGGCCCAAATTGTCCAAAATTTTCTTTTTTGTACCACTGGTTCCTCAACTGCCAGGGCCAAATCCAATTTCCCAGGGCCATTGGCCCCCCCCCCCCGCTACTAGAATCGCTGACAGGCAGGATGCAAAAAAGGTTTTTGCGCAGCTACGACAAGTAAAGTTGCAAAGCCGAAAGGCGTCCCACCATGAAACAAAAGAACAACCAGGCGGTTTGACGAGATGTTCTGGAACACGCTGCAACATTCCGAAACTCCTTGACCATAGCGTACTAGAATACTCCAGCAGACCGCTAATTTTCATTTTTTTGTTTAGGCAGGATGTCTTTCTAGAACATGCTCTGGAACCGTGGACACGCTGGAACACTCCGGAGCACTCTGGAACATAGCGTACTAGATTACTCTGGACGTCCGCTAACTTTCATTTCTTGCGAGGAGGATAGGGAAGCAGGGGGAGCGGGAGTAGGAGGGAAGACTTTTGCCCAACCATTTAGCTATCCTTTTGCTTATGCGCTGCGCGTTCCAGGCAGAATGCAATTAAAAAGCTTCCATCACACACAGGCTTAGGTGCCCCGCGCGATAGGTTGGAATCACTCTTTGCTGCCACCTGCTGCCTAGCGCTGAGAATTTTAGTGTAAGGTGGCCCCGGAATGGCACGTTCATCTTGTTGATTTTGTTGCACTTGTCGAGCAAAAGTAACGAAAGCTTAAACTCCTGAAATGAAAGCATATGGGCAGCTGTGGTAGTAGTGCATGAGACATGAGAGCAATCAACGATCGCTCTTCGTTTCAAAACGATGCCGGCTGCAGCAAGGTTCTCATGGCAACAGTGTAGAAATACCCTATGCATCACGTTTAGACTAGTGATACAAAGAGAAGCTTTGCAAAATTGACGCTTGTCGCGCCCACCTGACGACGCTGGAAAGTTTTTTGCTTCTAATGCATCATATAGTAAGGGTTCAAGCTTGTTGCTTACACCCACTTTGTAGAGCCTTCAATGCTTCGCTTGATTTTGAACATCTTCCGAACACATCGCATCTAGAACGCTTGCTCAACGACTTTTTCGTCGTCCTCAACAATTAAGGTCGGAGAAAAATCCCTTCTAGCTTCAGCTGATGAAACGCAAGCTGCTTCAAAGTAAAGTTTACGGTTCTTTCTGCTTACAGTTCTGTATTTAATGACGCAAGTCAGTCTCGTAGCTAACAGGAGGATAACTCGACTTTTTTTTACTTTTTTTGCATGCGGGCACGTTGCCACCACGCGTCGAAGTAGAAAACATCGAAAACAGTCTTTGTTCCTTTGGTAGCGTAATCCATTTGTTTTCGAATTCCGGCCCTGGTTAGGTGTGAGGAAAATGGAAAATTATACACAACGCTTGACCGCTATTTAAGGCAAAATTTTGCAGTGCGATTTTCCACACTTACTAAAATAGGCTTTTCAGTCTCGTTGATCCTGTGCTGTTTCAACGTTCGAAAACATGTCGTCACGTTTTCTCATTGTCGCACTCATCGTCATCGCCATTGTGGTTCGTCCAGGCCTTCTCACTTCTCAGGGTATGGTCCACTCCACGTGGGACGCGTACCGCAACGTTGCAAATTCCAGCAAAGCTAAATCGAGCGATCTGCAGAATTTATAAACCTCGATACGTCAAACTTTTTTCATTTTAATGCAAATTCTCAGCATTGCTCAAGTGAGCATGCCGTGGTCGATGCCGCTGTATTCAGGTGTGCTTTCCGCACCACGGCTGTCCGACAAACTGGCAATTTCAAAACGACTTCAAAATGGTCTGCGCTTCAAAGTGGATGATTATAGAAAGGATATCGACTTGTGAATGCGGTGACCACCGCAAATTAGTGCAATATTTTAGGAATCTAAAACTTGAAAATTTGAATGCGAGCTAGTGAGCAGCAAACAGCAGAAAATCAACTAATAATTGTTGGTGGCTCTATGGAGCAGAAACCCATGAACCTGGAGACAGAATATGTCCTGCATGTTCTCTTTCTGAGTGTTTTTTACAATGTGTACATTTGCATTTTGTGCCGGATTTTTTACCTGCACGAATAGACAATCGCAAAGTTTGCACTTGCATGCGAATACAACCGTCGTCAATCAACCTGGACAATATTTTCGTCTGTCTCCCGGCTTACGTGGAAAACCCGATCCTGCTGAAGCGCGGTGCAAAAATAGAACTTTTTAAAGCCCAGTCATCATTGCTATCAAAAACTCGATCTTCCGATGTCACCATAACGCAAATTGGAGAGTCAAGAAACCGAAAGCAAACAATGCAGTTTCGATGTGTCCTGTCATGGAACTGTCGATCAGGTGCAGTTGATAGAACGCGCCGTGTTTGTTCGCGCATCATGCGCAAACATTTCGCCGTGTTTGTTCAACGTTTGCGGGTTAAACAAACCGGACGTGCCGATCCGTAGGCCAACTTACGAGAGATAAAATCCACTGTACCTCCAGCAGAGTTTTCAAAAATCGAAGCTGCTCACATCTTTTATGCTCGGATAGTGTTAAAAATATTAAGCTTTGGTTGCCACGGAGAAATAAGGAAAAATTTTTGTTACTAGCTGTGCTGAAACGGAAACTCGATGGTTTTTCCCTCAGCCTGCTTTCTGCCGTTGTTTTTGCACGTGCGTAAGAACGCGTCCATTGATAAATTTCTGAACGATTTTTTTCCTGTTAAATTAGATTCAAACCCATTCCCTAACCCAACAGCGAACCCGCAGAAACAAGACTGCACACTTATTCGTGGTCACGGTCCAGTGTAGTAAATGAGAAGAAATCGCATCTCGATATCGACATCAAACGAGCAAGTGTCGATTTTACGTGGGGAAGAAACTTTGATACGGTATGCTACTACCTGCAAATCGACCCTCAGAGCCAACCTTCGAACTGGGCCCTAGGTTTCACCGGGTCTCAATGATGCGGAAAACCGCATGTGCATCCGATGCTTCTAGCTTATGATAATTGACGCACAAACAGACAGAGGCACTTGGTGATCCAATCATCGCAATAGGCTTTACCTGCGTGCATCAGTAGCCCTAAAAACTGGCGAAACTGAAAGTGCGTGCTTCCCAACAAAGTTTCAAGCTGCTCGACAAAGCTTAAAATCTGAGACTTGGTCTTTTGCGTCCGGTCTTTGCCTTTTTGGTCTCAGCGTCAAATGTGGGAAGTACGTGTGTGATCTCAGCTTTGTAGCGGCAAACAAAACCATTAATTGTTGGTTAATGTAAAGGTATAATTTATTTTTCTGACGGGAAGAAACCGAGAAAGGTAAAGTTGGCATAGTGCGGGATGCATGCCTTGCTTACTCATGCAGTTCGCGCATCCATAGTTTTTGTACAAGCGTTTTCTGGAGCAAGCAAGTCGAGTGCAAGCGAACAGCTTTATTAAACTTAGCTAATGAATTAGGAAGCGATCTCAGCATAGTCAATGACGAGCGTGCCTTCATGCATCTTGTAGGGGATGCGTCTGTTAGCGATCGGCAGGTTCGGACACGGACCCGGTTTTTGAACACATAGAACTCACATTTTTGTCTGGAGCGGACCCGGACGCCTTTTTAGTTAAAAAAACCGATTCCGGGCTTGTATAAGCTTTTGGCAAAAAACAGCTGTTTTCAGGGAAATTTTTCGGAAAAAGTCGAAAAATTCTAGTTTTAGAGAAACTTTTTTCTCCATTTTTAATTCTCCGTCGGCTAACTGTACTCTTTGACACGATTTTGTTTGCTAATTTGACCTTTAGACATTTTGTGGTCGTTGTGAACTATCACCGACAAATCTTGCGCAAATTTTTGTCTGAAAACCGGCGGTGATTGTACAGCTCGAGAGCTGAGGCCAAAACCACCGTCCGTTTAGTTCTTCTACGTCTGTATACAGCCAACCACGAAAACCTCGATTTTCGGAAGGTCTCTGTACAAACCCGAGTTCGTATTTTCTAGCGGAGGAAGAGCGATTCTGATCGATTCGAATCGATCTGAGCGCGTTACCAACGAGCACCATCGATCGATGCCGAACTACTTTTCTGTGGTAGTTCAGCAAAAATTTAAGATGTAGTTGGCGGTAAGCAGCGGCGGTGATTGTTATTGAATGCAAACAGTCTGATAGTATAAACAAAAATTTGTGTTCGCCCCACTCGGACCCGGACCCACCTTTGTAGTCGGGCCACAACCGGGAACCGGTAAAAGCTCGAACTCGTCGATCGCTAGTGCCGGTGCTTCGTTGGCTGACTGAAAAGATGGCGGAGAACAAATTGTCGCCGGAGCGAAGCCCTCGGCATGTCCTTCTCGAAGAGTTTGGCGAGGAATCGACCATCCAGGGCGTTCGTTATCTGTTCTGCGACCGCCATCGCACACGCAAAGTGTCCTGCGCCCTATGGACAATCATTGTTGTCGTGTCCACCGGCGCCGCCTTCTGGTACACGGGCGCCTTCATCGTTCACTACTTGAAGTACGAAGTGAAGACAACGACGTCAACCGAGCTCGCCGATGCCGAAAGCGTTCACTTCCCGGCGATCACGTTCACGAACGAGAATCGCTTGCGCAAGTCGCAAGTGTCCGGAAGTCAGTCAATCCTCAAGACACTCGTCCCACCAATCGCCAGCTTCGTCGACGAGATTCCCGGACGTGTCAAGGCGGCGTTTGAGTCGTGTTACGACCCCTTCCGGCCAGATAATCTGACCGAGCTGCTCGAGCGTGGCTACGATCTTTGGGCCGAGCGCGGATTCATCGCTGTCGCCTCGATGGTCGTTCCCGACAGCCGCTCCGACGTTCGCGGCTGTTGGTGGAAAGATCGATCAGTCAGCTGTGAGAAGCTCTTCCTTAACCACATGTTCGACATCGGCTGGTGTTTCACGTTCAATTCGCACGTATAGATCATCAAACAGCACAATCTCGACAACGGCAACAACCGCTACGCGATGGCTTACGGCGTCGACTACGACTACAAAAACAAAAAACCCTTCGCGGCGGGACCTCGAAACGGTGCCCGTTTTCTCATCAACATCAACCACGACGACTACTGCGTGACACGTCAGCGCCTCGCAGGCTACAAGGTTCTCGTGCACAACAACCATGTGCAGCCGATGTTCCTGCTCGAAAGTCCGCTCCTCCTCGCGCCTGGATTCGTGACGAGCGTCGCGATTTGACTCAGCAAGTTCACGAAGAAAACCGAGAGCATCGGCCGATGCGTCCACTTCAAGCGCCTCGAAATGCAGCCATACGCGACGGTCTACTTTCGCGAGATGTGCTACCTGCAGTGTATTGCCCAGTTGCAGTTTCAAGCGTGCGGCTGCTTTCCACTCCACGCGCCTATCGGTTCTAACTACATCGCCGACCAGATCTTAAAGAACCGTACGCAAGCGATATGCTGGACGGCAAATGAGAGCTACTGCATCATCGAGTATGAGAAGGAGCATCTCGAAAAAGGCATACCGGCGCTCTGCGACGAGCAGTGCCCATCGCCGTGCGAAGAGTTGAAGTACACGACGCAGTCCTCGATTGCCTACTTTCCACCACGCCACGACGCGATCGGCTACATCGGGCGGTATGGCTTCTCGGACATCGAGAAGTTTCGGCAGAACTTCCTCATGGTCGAGTTCTACGTCGAATCGATGCTGATGACGACGATCGAGGAGACGCGCGACATGGAGCCACTCGATCTCATCTCGAATATCGGTGGCGTAACTGGTTTGTACTTGGGTAAGTAAGTAGCTCGTGTCATTAACAATTTTCGGACTCTTCTACAAACGGAATTAGGAGGTGCAGCTGTTAGGATAGATAGACTCTCACTCCAGCAGGTACGAGAACCTAGTATGATAGGCTGAGTATGACAGAAGATTAGTATATCTGGCGGACAGACAGTCGTTTGGGAAGGGATCGACCTCACAAAATAGCTGTTTTTGTTGATATGGTTACAGGTATGGAAGCAGTCAATGACATTTTGCAACATTTGACCCTGGAGCATGTGAGTGCATGTTTCTTTTTTTTGCAAAATTTCAGGCATGTCACTGATGATGTTGAGGTCGTTCAAATCTTATTGTTTCTTGCGTGGCCAGCGCTCAGACAAATAAAGTCCGAACAAAAGCTTATCGTTCAGCGAACGGCTCAGAACAAGAACGCCAACAAGCCAACAAGCGAGAGGAAGACTGTGCATCCGAAGGCACATCGTCGTGCCGCTGAAACGCGTGCACTCGTCACGGACCGTCATTTGCGTCTGATTGGTGGAGCACACTTTCGCTCTGCCTCAGCTTGGCCACCCGGAGAACTGGAGCCCAGGGCGTGGGCCGCTCAAGCGATGCCGCGACTCCAGCGATTGTCCATCGACGACCGCCCTTCAGTCGTCTCTCCGGACGTAGGAGACTGGTACTTCGGAAGCTTTCGCTATTTCTGACATATTTGCTATTAATTTTGAAAACCGTATTTTACTCGTATAAAGTACACACATTGTTACCTCGTACCTGCTACTAATGCACTATGCCTTTGATAAGGTTTTTCTGTTGTTTTTTTTTGTTGTTTTTTTGTTTGTTTTTCTTCGTACGCCAGAATTTTGCATGCGAAACCGCACAAAATAGCATACAGTTCTGTGTGTATTGCTATTTTAGACACAGAAATGCTACGCACAATGAGTAAAAGCATTTTAAGCATGTAGCATTGTATGGCAGCTTTAAATCTGGTGGCCAAAGGTCATGGTTTGGACAAGTTCATGAAAGCGCAAAAAAATGTAAAATTTTTTTAGAACACCTCTCCAAACTGACAAAAAAGAAAACAGCAAAAATAAAAAATTATTTTCTCATGGTTTTGTAAAAAAACCCAAAAAATTTCGGTGGAAGAAAAAACCCAAAATTTCGTTTTTTTTGTTTTTTTTTTGGGTTAACCAAAAAACCAGCCATTCCCTGACGCAGATTAGAGGCAAGCATGAAATTTTGCCTGGGCATATATGGACCCTCGTGGACATTTGTGGACATGTAACATTGGGAAAGTTTTTGGACATGTGACATTTTCTAGTTCTCACTAACGTTTTCGGTAATCGGATGCACGTATACATCGTTTTATGCACCATGCTCTGCTGGACCACCGCTGGACAACTTATTTGATTTTAACTTAAGCGAAATCGATTAAACTTAGCCGATTCTGCTTCGAAGCGGTTAGATTACTGTACAATTCAGTGCATTTATACATGAACGATTGGATTCGGTTATAGATTGTATCGGTTTTCCAATAGCTAGAAGGTATAGAAGAGCACTGGCAGAACAGCAGTGTGTCTTTGAGCTTTGACTAACGCTCACGAAACGTATGCTCGTATCAAATGCCTATCACTACATATGGCGCAAATGAAAACGTCGCCACCAAAGACTTAAGACACTGGAGGTCGTGTAGTGTGGCTATTCTCAATGTTTTAGAAATTTTCATAATTTTTTCACGAAGCAGGTTGCATAGAAGAGGCAGTTTTCTTTGTCACTCTGGCAAAGTTGTCGGACCCTATTATAGTTAATTGAGACTACCGTCATGGTCAAAAGTTCTGCAATTTGTAACGTCCGCCATGTTCAGAAGACGTTGCATTGCTTTCAAATGCTAGCCAGCTTAAGAAGAGTAAATCGTGATACACTCCATTTCAGCAGTTATAGCTTATAGCAAATCGTGCGTTGTTCATTGTAAGATGAGATCCTAGCGCAGCTAAAGCGTCTATGCTCCGTTGCAGTTATTCGTGTTACACGACATCATGATGACGGTGACCACCGACGGCCCAACAGTATATGGTCCACCGCGTGTCACTCCGTCGGGTTGCTTCGGCGAGCACATTCCCTGGTACACACTGGTGCCTAACATAAAACAACGGCAACCCCTTTGGCAGGTTGCCAATATTTGATTGGGCACGCATATATGTGCGCTTCAAACTAACCAGCCTTCGGTCCGGCCGTGTACGTCGTTTGAGCTTTCTGACACGTGCCCGCACATGACGTCAAGCCGGTTCTACAGGGCCCTGTAGACGACTGACAGACGAAGCAGTTTATACCTTAAGATCAAACGAACGTAAAATGCAGTAAGATTCTATCAAACTCTTTGGGCTCACCCACGTATGATGTCACCTAAAAATTTAACCTGACTTGACCTAAAAACTTGACCCCTCGCCGTCACTTCTCCCACGACCTCCCTAAAAGTGACGTCATCTTTGTCATTGAAAAGCTTTGCTGTATGGTAGCTAGGAGAACGAAAACGTAGCATAAACAGTGGTACCAACGATGACTGCCAAACGAAAGCACGCCGATCACATTTTCTAAGAAGTAGTCAATCTTGCAGTTTCTAATTGAGATGACCGACCGCGGAGGCAGTTGGCGCTTCTCGCAGCAAACCTTCGACTTCGACGTGTTTGCTGCGAGCTTTTTTACTCGTTTTCTACCTTCTTTTATTTGCGTTTTCTTTGGCCAAACGATGCCGAAAAAATTCTTAGCTAGAAATCGGATTCGCTATATTGTGTAGAGTTCCGTTGGGGTTCGTAGACTTTCCAAAGTCAAGGTTCAGGTTCGAATTCACACATTTTCGAGATGGGAAGTTTTTGATGTAAAAAGAAACGGGAGAGTTGAGAAAGAAAGATCAAATTTGCAAACATATTTCTCGACGTAAATGAGTTAGCTTTATGCAAAATATGCTTTGTGGAGATGGGGCTAAAACCAAACCAGATGGCGCTCATCAATCACGTGTAGTGCGCGCCAGCAACGTTATCTCATACTAAAAAATTTTTGGTATTTTTTAACTCAGTCCAAACGTTTTGTCGACATATTCGACCGCGACAATGTGGAATGATTGAAATCGCGTTCCGCAAACAAAAAAAACGGTTTTTGCTGCGACAGCTCACCTCCGATTATGGGAGCGGGTGTAGTCGGTCTTCTTGATGAAGTGACGGCTGGACTGCTCGTAAAAGCTTTGAATGGCGTGGTCGGACTCCTCGTAGGAGCTTTGAATGGGATGAATGGTGTCGTTGCAGCAGGCCACCTCGATGCAGTCGACCTTGCCACCGCAGCTACTGGCACCAAACGCATTAGACGAATAGAGAAAGTACTACTCTTTAACAAAACAACACAGCGCTGCAAATAGGTTACCACTATTAGCGCATTGGGCCTGCGGAATACACTGCCCAGTGTTCCGGTCGCGCACGTAGCCGCCGTAGCAGAAGCAGTTTAGCGAGTTCGTCGTTATCGTTCGGCAGACGCCGCTCATTCGTCGAAGGTCATCGCATGTGCACTCGGCGCCGCTTGCAGCCGGATATTGAAACGGACCGCAAGCTAAAAGAGTTGGTCAAATCATATAACGATGCGCAAACATTAGGACGGCATGACGCTTTTGCGAACCTTGAACACCACGCATGCACGACTTCGAGAAAACTCGACCGTTCTGCACTTGCGCACAGCACTTCAAGGAACCGCGGCAACTGTTGTCGTCGAAGCATCGGCGGCCTAGTCCACCACCGCCACCGCCAAAGCTATTGAAACCACCATCACCGCCACCGAAGTTGTTGCCTTCATTTGCACTGTTGAAACCACCGTCGCCACCAAAATTGCCGCCCACGTTAAAATTGTTCGAAGAGCCGCCATCGTCACCAAAATTCCCTCGGCTGCCAAATCCACTTTGGCGTCGACCACGAAAGCCCTGCTGTTGTTGCGAGTTGTATGGATCGCAGTAGCCGGCCTTTTGAGCTAACCGTTTGCGAAGGTGTTATTTATTTTGCACTCCAACAATACTTACGTTCACTATGCTAGCACTTCAGACCAAGGAAAGGCCGGTTTTGAAAATAAAAACCCAAAATTTTCGGTTCGATTTTGCTAAAAACCGAGCTCAGTTTTTTCTTTTTTTTTGGTTTTTATTTTAAATTTCTGTTTTTTTTTCGGTTTTTGAGCATTCATTCTTATATGCTAAACCGCGCAAAAGTTTCACAATTCTTAGCCGTTTTGCCCTTTTAGACACAGAAATGCTATGTACCATAAATAAAACCATTTTAAACATGTTATATGAATACTTGATGCTCAAAAACCGAAAAAATATTCATATTTAACAGTTTCAAATCTCGCAGCTAAAGGTCGCGTCATGGGCATGTTCCAGAAAAGCGAAAAAGTGTGAAATAATCGAAAAATCTGTGTTTGAATACCTCTTCAAGCTCGCAAAAAAGCCGAAAAAAAACGAAAATAAAAACTGAAAAACTGTTTTCTCATGGTTTTGTACAAAAAACCTTGGTTCGGTTTTGCCGAAAACCGGAAATTTGATTTTTTTTAGTTTTTTAGTTAACCAAAGAAACCAGCCGTTTCCTGCTTCAGAAATGGGCAATTACACAATTTATGGTATTTCTGCGCTTTTCGCATGCAAAATTTTTATTTTTGAACTTCAGAGCCTTTTTGAAACCGTGTTTACACAGGTTTTCAAGCACTTCGAATTAGCAATTCTCAATTTTAAGAATTCGGAAGCGAATGGAATCGATAGTAACGCAACTTTTTGAAACTGGTGTATAGTCACAAATTTAATGTAAATGACCTAAAATTCTCAAAAAAGTGTACTTTAGTTGTTCACGTCGGTGTACAATGCTTTGAAGAAAGTTCGAAAATGTGGCCCTGTCGTCTGTCATTTTTCATGGTCAATGTCCAATTCAATTTCATTCAATTCTCTTCGATTCGTTTTGAGAATCGTTACTTTGAATAGCTCTGACAGTTTATACGGTATGCTGTGTTTCCAGCGGCACGAAAGGCATTGACTAAAATCAATTGTCCAAAAATTTTTGAAGAGTTAACTTTAAGTTTATAGCTAAGCTCAAAACGTTTCGAAACCTCAGAAATATTTTTCGTTTACCAAACATCGATGGCGGTTGCCTCGATCAGTTCTAATAGTGGAATTTTCGGCGGGCTGACTGCACAAAAAATTGTCTGGAAGCCAAGGACGTAAGGAAAATACGACGCGACGTGTGTTTCGACAGTCAGTAAACGTACCTTCAATCAAGAATGCACTCAAACAAATCAATGCAAGCGATAGAAAAGCTGCAAATGAGCGTTTCATTGCTTTTGCGTTGCTGAACAGTTGTACAGGATTGATTCTCAAGCTCTTTAAAGTTTGTGCCTTGGAGTTATATATTAGAATTACGTCTACGTTAGTTCCTGCTTCACTACTCGGCAAAAAAACTCGAAAGTTCTAAAACAACTCTTTCACTATTGTTCGCTTCGCCGGCGAAGACGACCGACAACACTTTGCTTGAAAGCAACTGGATGAGGCCGTGCGTGAATGGTGACGCAAAAGAACGCATAATCGGAGCTAATTTTCACATGCACCGCCAACGTCGAAACCTGTTTGGCTGGCCAGTGATCATGAACTATAATGTCTGTGGCAACCAATGTGTCTTCACTCCGTGAGTCATGATTTTAACTGCATCTTTCCGCTGTATATCCGAGTGAGAAAACCTCTGATATACTTAGTATGTCGTAAAGAATAAATCGGATATACCGATCCTCGTGGTCGACTGACGCGAAACCCCACACACAGGTTCCACATCAAATTTGATGTTTATAAGTTCAACAAAACACCAGCAAAAATGCAAAACAGTATGTAGGATTAGGGGAATTCGAACCTGCGACCTTTGTGTGAATGGCATTACATTCCACTAATCATCGATCACAAATTGCTGAGAGTACCATATATGGTAAATGCACGCACCAAATTCCAGCCAAATGCGTCGAGGCGTTCATGAGCTATGCGCAAAACACGTTATTTTTAGATAAGGAATGGGTCTTACAGAGCGTCATGCTGAGCATTTATAAGGCTTCCAGGGTCCATCTGTGAACTTCAATCTACACCTGTCCCGAAGTATCTCCACAAAAATTTTAGTTTGCTAGCTTGCTTATTTCGACAGTTATTGTACGGACGGACGCACGCCCGATAGGACGAACATGTCCCATTGCATAAGGCACACTGACTACGGTAGTGGGCCTGAAAATCGCACCGCACATGTATTATTGGGCAATTTTCCGTGATCCAAATATAAGCGCTTGATTACGGTCTATTACAATCGTTCGTGTTACAGAATGTTGCCATGACTCTTAGCGCAGTTACTCCAATTTTGTGAGGTCCACCTCATCTTGTGTCGTCCGGCCACTTTTGTAAATCGCAATTTGCTTGAAATTCACTATTGACTAGCACTGCATCACAGACGAGTGTAATCTGTTTCTTTTAAAGCAGCTAGTAGCTGCAGCTGACAAGGCTACGACGAACTGCAAACACTTACCGTTCTCGGGTCCTGCCCTGTATGTCGTTTGAGTTTTCACGCATGTTCCAGCGCAAGCACCTGAATCGCTGTTACACTCCAAGTATACGACAGGCAGACGTAGGAATTTATCAAAAACCACAGAAAATTTCGCAATGTCTTCTAGACTATTCGCAAACCTTTACTTGAGTACGTGGCACGCTCTGGTCAAACCGCCAAGAGCGAACTTGCGCTTTGTCTGAACCGGCCGAGAAAGCAAAAATGATTTAACTTACAAACCGAATGCGAACACAAATCAGAAGCCGGAAATCATTTACCTTTCATTCTCATAAATGCCATCAAAAATCCAATTATAAGCCTAAAACGTTATGCAAAATAATGTTCTAAATCGCTATACGTTCAAATCGGCTGAAACTTTCTGAACAGCATGGGATATGACATGTACGAACAGTACTCGCAGACTAAACTTTTTACGCGCGGATGAAAAAGAAACATGTTTCGCAAAATCCGTCTACGAGATGTTCCGATTACCTTTCAAAACTATTCGCTTTTGTTACAAAGCTCCAATTTTCGCGTTTTTAGCGCCTTTATGTCGTTCTGCTAGGACGAACACGCCTTCCCTTTGGGGTCATTCACATTAGTCCACGCATTTTTTTACCTTCACTCCTTTCGTGGACTCTTTATCGCATCAAGATAGACTATGTTTAACACATGTCGTGCATTTTTCTGTCACCTCTACTCACCCTCCTAATGAACGACCAATTTCGTAGGCGAAAAAATTCCGTTGGATAGAGTTTTCCTTCGCGTGTGCGTTGTTTATAATCTTTACATTACACTTTGTTTGTTTTATTCTTCAATTTGAAAGAAGCCTGTTAGCTTTCGCGGAAATGTAATATCAGCTTACTTTGCTCACATCCATCTTCTTCGTCAATTCGGTAACTCAGTATTCGTGGTAACTAACTAATTCATTAGGTAAATTCGGTTGATGCTAACTAAGCAAAACGCTTTTTTTCGGCAAAAATCCAATCAGCATAAAACTTAAAGTGTTTTACCCAGCTACAGTGATACCTCCGATGAACGCAATCGTTGCTTCCACTGCTTTCTATCCGAATTTGCTTTACCACATCGCTTGCTCGAATTTTTTTCTAGGCGCTGTAGCGCTCTGCGTAGCGCTGAACATCGCAAACAGGGATCAAAGTGACCTTTCCGAAAAATCAACATGGCGTCATAGACCCTGCTTTTTGTTTTGACCTTGATCCCCTCGATAATCCCAGTGATCTCAGTTTTTGAACCTGCTCAAAATTGAGAAGTTTCGATCAGATTTGAGCCGCTTACCAGAGATGCCACGAATTTCGGGCAAATACTTGAAAATTTTCAGATCATTTTTTTCGAATAGTTTCGAATTTACAAAATGACGTACTTGCGTGTGCTACAGTGTTCCAAAGTGTTGCAGAACATCTGCTTGCCGTATTTTATAATTCGCGGAATGCGTTTTGGCTTTCAAAATTGACTTGTTCTGATCGAATCAAAGATTCTTCGTTATTCGTCATAATCGTCATAATTCCTCGAGCGAGCTGTATGTACACCACAGAGTTTACACGTCAATGCCTGCATTGCAGCTTATTACTTATTGATCTGCAGAGCGTCACTTCCGAATCGTTTGCTGCTTGTTCTCCGGTGTTGGTAACGTGAGCCTTATTCTTTCAGTGCGTGGTTGTAAAACGCAAGCAACTGCTGGAGGCAAAATGCAAGCATAGCACCGTCCGAACAAATTTGTTAGGAAACGATGCGTGTGTATCGTCACTGTCAAAGGTAGGTGTAGGTTCAAGCTAAAAGTGGCGCTATGTGTAAAAGTTGGCTTACCTTTCACGTTTCATAACAACTGAAAGCGAGGTCGAAGCATCAGAAAATTAAACGTTTTTCAATGACGGCCTAAATGTATAGCTGCTAGACCACAGTGCGCATACCATTATATAGCTCGAAAGGTTTGCCTGTAATCTGACACCTACTAGACTAGCTGCGTTTACCGCAAAATTTGCGAAACGTATTAAAAAAATCTTGACTACTCTTTAGCTTTACTTGGAATTGCCCTAATTCGAACTAACAATGTCAACAATGGAAAGACAATATAAGGTAGCAATTTATTTTAACACACAACTGGCTGTCTTTTTGACATTTACAAAAATCGCTTTCGACACAATGAACAGGTGCTCCACAACCGTCACCAGCTTTCTCGTCGTTTTCATTGTTATTCTTTTTGTCACTTCGATTGTAGCAACGCTTCTGAGTATCGTTTTGTGACATTGCATTTTGGTGACTGTAGTTGGAGTGTGTTCGACGCTTCTTAACGGAGGACTTTTGTGCGTCATTCCAAACAGCCTGGTCGGAGTAGCTGGAAGAATTGAAGACTCCGGAGCCGTTTCAGGTCCGACAATGTAGACGGTGGCAACTGAAGTTTTACCGCAGCTGCCGCTTTACGATTCACTTCCGCCGCCCTACGTTTCGCTACCAGGTGCTGAAGAGTTGCCGCCGCATTATGAAAGCGTGGTGCAGTTAAGATCGGCAGAGTAATGTGCCATAAAACTTCAGCTTTAGTCTTCTAAAACTCTGTGTAATGCTAATCGTCTTTTTGTTTTGCAAAATATCGCCGTTCAGAAACAGAAGCTATAGTTTTCTGCTTCCTGTTTGTAGCTCAGAAATATGTCTCAATTAGCAAATTAACGTAAATTAATCTGCGACCGACGCAGTTCAATGTGTAAAAATGTCAATATAAATACTGGCAACTTCATCACACAACTGATTCCACTGTCGGTTTACGAACGCGCGAAAGTCATCCAGAGACGTGATGTAATTTGCCCATGAAAAAGAATTTTTTGCTCAGGTCTGTTCTGTGGAACATTGTAATTATTTTCGTATGGTTTGGAGCTTTAATTCGGACTTGCTAAACGGATTGCAGCTTGCTTCTAGCAACGTTTTACGGCTTCACATTAGTTACCACAATTTAGTAAAAATATTACATGAAAATTGCCTTGTAAGAATATTAGGCGATAATTTTGAAGTTTGATTCGCTCATCAGTGAGAAAGGGATAAAAACGGTCAACGTTGGATTTACGTCAGCCCTGGCCGTTTGTAACAACTAGCGATAATGACACAAGTAAATCGGCGAAGCCCAGAAGGCATGCTGCCATTAAAGAAAAAACGCATGTATTTTCTGGTTCTTTGTTCTGGGGCACCTAGAACACTCTGGAAAACTTGGAACATGCAGTATTCCATCATCTGGACACAATATACTAGTATACTGCTGACGCATGCTAACTTTTATCCTGCGCGAGGAGCAAAGGAAATGGCAAGAGGCACACGGTTTTTCAAACGGTATTCGTAGTTTTTTATTTCCTCGCTGCTATCATCGCTGAGTCTGTCGTAGTCCAAGGTTGTTGGCGGTGCTCGACGTACGAAGAAACCCCAGCCGGATTTGCGTTGAAAGAGCAGCGGTAAGAATAGCTGATATGGTTCCCTGATCCGGGGATTGGGCAAAACTGACAAACATAGTGGACGGACAGATGGCGGCGAGAAGCCTTTCAGGAGTCGCCGTTGACGGGCACTTTCGGGGAGCGGCCGGGCTCGGAGCGAGGGAAAAGCAATCGGAAACGATCGTTGGGACCACGTCCACGATCGAGGACCAGACCAGTTATCGATTTTTTCCTTGTACTCGTAGTCGTCGTCGAGATCGTTAGAGTCGTCGTTGTTGTCCGAGTCGAACGATTCGGAAGGGCTGGTCCATGGTCGTGCCACCGGTTGGGGTGTGCACGCCAGAAATGCGACCGCAAGCTTGTTTCTGTCTCTAGTTGGTTTTAGGCTGCTCGAGTGTGAAGAAGCTTTGAGGCGGACGGACTTTACAAGCGTAAAACAGACGACGAAGATGAAAGCGAAAAACTTCATTTTTATTTCTTCGCTTTTTAGCAAACTGTGCAAAGCATTACGCAGTAGGAAAAAGTTTTACAGTCAGCTGCTTTCTTCTCGACGCTGACTTATCTTACGTTTAGGCGCACGTGCACGTGTAAAGGCACCCATAAAAGGCGTCTTATTAGCATGCAGGGTGCGTTTTGGTGTTGACTACAAAATCTTTCTTAAAGTGAAAAGTTTCGATGACAATTTTGAGAACGTGACCGTTATAACCGATGTCTGATGAAAATCGTGGATTGATAAATGACGTTGATTTTATGCGTTTTGTGAAAGCTCATAATGCGTCTTTTTTCGTCTAAACTTTGACGCTGATAACAATTGTGGATACTTTATGATCAACAACCCTGGCATTT
>JAQGBB010000479.1:0-18954 GCA_034691745.1 Prismatolaimus dolichurus
CTTCTGAAATCGAAATCGAGACTCACGAAAGGACCATTCTGAAGTGTCGTAGACGACGTAAAACTAAATATCATCAGTCATCGCGATAGGGTACCCTAAGGTTGGATACCCGTTTCCTAAGACGGGCCGACAAAGGTACCCCCCCCCCCCACTTTTTGGGACTTTTTTGTTTGTTGTTCTGTTTAAGGTTTCCAGGTTCATAAACCTCGTAAATGTTCTCTCCTGTAGTATGTTTTGCGCTTTACGCTGGTAAACATATTGATTGATTTTGACCGGAAGCGCAATTTTCAGTCTGGGGCTTTCGTAAAATTTTGCTTCTAAAATCGTTTAGATTTCATATTTTTCAATCAAAAAATTCGCAAAATTTCGCGCCTCGCTTCGCTTGGCCCAACGTTTAAGAAATTCTCATTAAATTTGTCTCAAATTGTGGCATTACTCTTGTATTTTAGTTTTTCGAACCTTTTTGTATCAAAGTTTTTTTTTAAACTGGTCCCCAGCTTTTAGAACTCATCGAAAGGAGCTCAAATATACCTTTTCGCTGTCTTATGTTAGGGTACCCTAAGGTTGGATACCCTAAGCCCGGCCCAAAAGGGAAGTTACCTCTCCCCAGGACCAGCAGAATTTCACTTTTTCGACCAAAATTCGGTCGTTTTCGGTCAAAATTTAAAAATTTTTCGCGGGATGCGTTTTTTGCTTTGTCGACACTAGCTATCCCCCTTGGCCGCCGATCGTCGGAATGACTACTCCAATCCAAGTTTACTGGTTTTAGTTAGTCGTTGTACATGTGTGAAATCATCCGAAGATGGAAGGTGCTGCACCTGTCTCAAGTGCGCAGCAGAACTTTAGTAGCGGCTCTGCAATTATGACCGATCCCAGCTACGCAGCTCAGAGCCAACCTGCGCCTAGCGGCGGATATTATCCACCGCATTCAGCGTACGCACCGAACTACGGCGTTTATCATCAGACTCAACAGCAGCCAATGTATACCGGTTATACGGCGACACAACCTCAAATGCAAGGCGGATTTGGCAATCGTTTTGGCGCACCTCTACCGACTCATGGTGGCGGTCCACCAGCGCAGGCCGGTGTGCTGCCTAGCCATGGAAGTCAGGAGTACGGTGCTCTACTGCCGACTCACGCGCAGCCGCAGCAACCGTTCGCTGTTCAGCTTCATACGGTAAAAATCGTGAGACATTTATGTACGTACTGTATGTATATATACGTACAGTACCTTAGGCATGTAAGGCACATTATACATGTACATGAACGCATAATTTCAGGCAATCGCATCAATGGAAGAGAAAGGCATGACTCACGATCCGCGCTATCAACAAATGGTTTCGCTCTCTTATCAAATGCGGCCACCTGGTACGTCGATGACTGTCCTGTCTGTGCGTGCGTTTGTTTTAATGTACTGTATTTTAACCACTTCAGGTGCTCCAGGCTATGGTTCGTACAATGTTGAGTCACATGGACAGGCGCCACATCCGGGCGGATCGTACGGTCAATTTGGCGGACATCCCGCACCAGGTGGGTTGTATTTCCATTTCCTGTCTTCTGTTCAAACATGTTTTGAACAGAACTTAATGCAATCCATCTAGGTCACATTCCAGCACAAATGATGCCTCAACAGTACCACCCACCACCACAAGGAATGCAACCGCAGTATACCCCGTCTGCACCTGAGCTTGCTGGATCTGCAGGTGCGATTGTGATGCCGACGGCGACGCCGCCGAATCAACAACCGACACCACCCTTGGTGGGGGGTACTGCGGCTATACCGGCTCCTGTACCGCAACCGCAAGCTGCTGGCGCGACTGGCGATGAGGCGGCGAAAGGGAAAACCGCAGAGGCTTCTGACGGTGCGCTGAAGAAGACTCAACGTGAGATTATTTTTCGGCGTTTGTATTGTCTTGTTTATTACGTCTGGTGCTGAGAAAAGGCCGATTAGTTGAGACTTGGCCTTTCGGTTTCCTACTAGGGGCGCCCATAAGGGGGTCCCCCCCAAACGAAAAAAATTGTTTTTGGAAAACTTTAAGCTCCTCAACCAAAAATCATGTGGGCGCCCCTGCCTACTTGACTAGGGACACTCGCTTGTTTTTTATGGAGCACATGCTTTTCTAGAATCCCCACTGCTGCATCTAAATGATAGAAACTACACGTTGCATTTTGTACTCACTGTTTGGCATCGATTGATTTGTCTCGTTTTCTAGAGTCAGTAGCGCCGACGAGCAGTTTCAATACTGACCAGGCAGCACAACTGCGAGCTCAGGTGCGCGTCTATGGACTACTTGCACGCAACGAACCATTGCCGTTCGCGCTTTCGAAGATCGCGTTTGGCCAGGGACAGACTGAAAAGTGTAAGGCTGGGGGCTTGGTTAATTTTGGCAATACATTTTGTTTTGTAATTTAGTACCGAGTGCGAGTGAACTTGTTACGCTGCGGAAAGCACAATCGCTTTTACCCGAACCGTACTCGCCGATGTTCGGTGGACCTCCGGTTGGAAAGTTGCCGCAACTTCCGTATAACCTGTCGGCGATCTTGCAACTTCATGTCCAAAGGGGACAGCAGAGGGTTACGACGATGCCGAAACCGGTTGGAATTGATCCCATTGATGTGCTGAAAGAACGCGAATATAGGTTGGTTGGAGGGATTGAGGAGGGTATTTTAAACAGGTGTTTTGCCGCTAGGTTGGCGAATCGGGTTGGCGAACGAATTAAAGAGTTGGAGAATTTAAACGCGAATTTGACGGAGGACTTGAGACGCAAGGTGGAGATTGAGTTGCGCTCGTTGAGGCTCTTGAATTTTCAGCGCCAGGTATGGTAGGGAAAATGGGTGCCCCGTGGGGATGGGGATTTTTGCCCTCCCCCACTCCGTAATGCGAGAAGGCACATGATGGCTAGATAGGGACAACTGAAGCTCGTTGCTATTGCTGTGAACTCCTTCAATGGATCGATTCTGATGCCTGCTTTTTTAATTGATTTTCTGTTGGACCTGATTTCCTTATTGGTTGTTAAAACAGTGTATTGATGATTGTTAGCTCCGCGCGGAGATTAATGGAGCACTTCGCCGCGATACGACGCTCGAGACTTCGTTGAACCCGCGTGCGTATCGACGGGTTAAGAAGCAGTCGTTGAGGGAGGCACGCTTGACGGAACGACTTGAGAAAGCGCAGAAACTGGAACAGGAACGGCGAAGGCGGCAGAGACATCAGGTGGGTTGGAATTTGGGGGGTTCGAACGGTGGTTGATGTTTTGTGGTATAGGAATTCTTGAATGCTGTGCTTCAACATGCGAAGGAGTTCAAGGAGTATCATAAAAATAATCAGGCCAAGACGTCCAAGTTGAGGAAGGCGGTGGTGCAGTATTTTGCGAATACCGAACGAGAACGCAAGAAGGAGGAGGAACGCAAAGAGAGGGAACGGATTCAGAAGTTGATGGTGAGGATGATAGGCTGTTGTTTGATTTGATTGAAATATCGAGTTTTTCCAGTCCGAAGACGATGAGGGATATCGAAAGTTGCTGGACCAAAAGAAAGACTCGAGATTGGTCTACTTGTTACAACAGACGGATGAGTATGTCGCTAATTTGACCAGGTTGGTTCAAGAACATCAGGAGACGGAGAAACGCAGGTTGAGGAAGGAGAAGAAAGAACGGAGGGAACAGCGGGTAGGTAGTGTAAAGGGTCCTTTTAAACGTCGGCAGGTGTCGTATGGACGCTATCGATGACAATGGGAGAGTATAAACTTGAAACAATGGAACATTACGTTACGCCTAGCCACGCGTCTTACGTTTTCGTGTAGAACACGGTATGCAGTATAAACAAGGCGACTCCTGTCGACTTTGAAAGGACCCTTTAGTAGTAGTCGTGATGTTGGCGTTTTTTTGGAATTGGTGTGTATGTATGCATGTACTGTATGTTTACATACAGAGAAAAGAAAGAGAGGAACGGAGGAAACGCGAGCAGGAAGACAAGTCGGCGGCGACTGGTGCTGGCGATGAGTCAGCACCGATTGATTTGGATGAGAGCTCGCAGAATTCGGATCTACCTGTCAAGGTGAGTTGCGGGAAAGTTAGCTAACAAGTGCTTGTTTTATATTTCGTGCGCGTCGGCGCTTCTGTGATGTTAAAACGTTGGGAATCTCTTTGAGAAAGATGAAAAGGAAGTAACGAATTCTGAGTGGTGCTGACTGTTGTCGGGGGTTGTATTAAGGGGAGTTTTTTGCTTTTTTACTCCTATTTTGCTGTTGTTTAACAGGTACGCGATGTTGCAAGTGGCAGAATTTTACGCGCTGAAGAGGCGCCGAAGTCGGACCAACTTGAGGCGTGGTTAGAAACGCATCCGGGTTACGAAGTTATCTCACGTGATGAAGGCGATGATGATGAGGGAGCGGAATCGAGTGAACTTAGTTCGTCGGATGAAGAGAAGGAAGATGGCGAAGTTAAGGTGGCGCCGGCGGTGGGCAAGAAACGGGGGGTGCTGATCGATGAGAATGCGGATGATGCGGAGAAGAATAAGGCGATTATTCAGGTGAGGGAGTGTTGAATTGTTGGCAGTTCTTTGAGGATTGGAGTTGCGGTTTGTAGGCGGCGGCCGCGGCGGCTCAAACGGAGGATGATGAATATGTGCCGGCCAATCCTGGGGATCAACATAATTATTATAATACGGCGCATAGAAATCGAGAGAGGGTCACCGAACAGCCGACGACGATGAGGGGTGGACAACTGAAAGAGTATCAGGTTTGTACTGTATGTACAGTACGTAGGCTTACGTGTGTGTGTCTGTCTTCGGGTCAGATGACATGCCCGGTTAATTTGATGCTTTAGTTGAGAGGCTTGGAATGGCTGGTTTCATTGTACAATAATAATTTGAATGGAATTCTGGCCGACGAGATGGGACTTGGAAAGACGATTCAAACGATTGCTCTTATTACGCATTTGATGGAGAAGAAACGGGTGAATGGACCGTTTTTGATCATTGTGCCACTTTCGTAAGTTGTGCGACGGTACGGTGTTGCACTGTGCGTGTAAATGTAGTATACTTAGGACCTTTGTTGCTTTGTGCACTGACACTTGTTGTTTTTAAAACACAGTACCTAGGCTACATATCAAGGTTACTACAGTCTGACGTGGCAGTTCTTTCTCGCTGTAGGACACTGTCGAATTGGATGTACGAGTTTGACTGCTGGGGTCCGCATGTGGTTAAGATCGAGTATCGTGGTTCGCAACAGTATCGGAAGAAACTACAGTCGGAATTGCGAAAGAATCGGTTTAATGTTTTGCTTACGACCTACGAGTATATCATGCGCGATAAAGCACAACTTTCGAAGGTAGAGTTTATGTAGAGTACATTTGCTGTTGTGGTCATCGTTTGTGACAGTTTATATGCGGGATGGTGTGGATGAAGGAGTTTATACTGCTGTGTAGGTTCATTGGATGTATATGATCATTGATGAAGGACATCGGATGAAGAATCAACATTGCAAGTTGACGTTTACGCTGAATACGTATTACTCGTCGAAGCATAGGCTTTTACTGACTGGAACGCCACTTCAGGTATAGTGAATATTGTACAGACTACTCTATGAGCATTAAGGGGAGTTTGATATTTCATTTGACGTTTTTTTGCTACTTTTTATTTGTAGAATAAATTGCCGGAATTGTGGGCGTTATTGAATTTTCTTTTGCCCACTATTTTCAAATCGTGTGCGAGCTTTGAACAATGGTTTAATGCGCCGTTCGCAGCGACGGGCGAAAAAGTGGAATTGAAAGCGGAGGAATCGATGCTTATTATTCGACGGTTGCATCGGGTTCTTCGACCCTTTTTATTGAGGAGGATGAAGAAGGAGGTGGAATCACAGTTGCCGGAAAAGGTAATGTATTGTACGTTGTGGTGCGGTGGGAGTGAAGAATATTTGGGCGTTTAGGTCGAATATATTGTCAAGTGCGATATGTCCGATCTGCAGAAGATACTTTATCGGCATATGCAGAAGGGTATTATTTTGACTAATGATACCGACAAGAAGGTAGGCGATGGATGTTTATGTACTGTATGTACAGTACATTGTATGTACAATACATTGTTTCTTTCAGCGAGGAGGCGTTGGCGGTGTTCGAACACTTATGAACACAGTGATGCAACTTCGCAAGATCTGCAATCATCCGTTCATTTTCGAGCATATCGAAGAGGCGATGGCAACTCATATGGGTTTAGGCGATCAGATGGTTGGCGGGTAAATTAAATTGGTTTTTTTAAATTTATTTCGCAATGATTAGACGCGGTATTTTAGACCGGATCTTTATCGAGCGGCTGGAAAATTCGAATTGTTGGACCGGATTTTACCCAAATTACAATGCACGGGACATCGGGTCTTATTGTTTTGTCAGATGACGACGTTGATGACTATTCTTGAGGATTATTTTCGTTATCGAGGTTGGCTACTTGAAGTTTTTTTCATTCTTGAGTAGTGTTCTTTACTGTTTGTGTTTTAGAATACAGGTATTTACGACTGGATGGAAGTACGAAGGCGGAAGATCGTGGACATTTGCTTGAGTTGTTCAATGCGCAGAATTCGGAGTACTTTATTTTTCTGCTTTCGACGAGAGCCGGTGGGCTGGGATTGAATTTACAGGCGGCTGATACCGTCATTTTGTTCGATTCGGATTGGAATCCGTTTCAGGTGAATTGGGTGGTGCTTGCTCGGGGAGTGGTAATGCAGTCGCGAGGATGAGAACGTTGGGAATCTCTTTGAGAGGAATGAAAAGAGAATTAACGAGTTCTGAGCGACGATTTTTGTATACTACTTCGATATAGTTATACACTGATAATATTATGTATAGTACATTGGGGGTTTGTTTGCTTTGAGGATATGCAAGCGCAGGCACGTGCGCATCGGATTGGACAGCAACGCGAAGTGAGGGTGCTGAGGCTTGTGACGGTGAACTCGGTTGAAGAGAAGATTCTTGCGGCGGCGCGATATAAGTTGAATATTGACGAGAAAGTTATTCAGGTATTGTCTTTGGCACGTTTTGCCCCCCCCCCCCCGATGTGGTTGATTAATTTGAATCCTGTGCGAATAGGCCGGCTTGTTCGATCAGAAGTCGACGGGATCTGAACGACGCCAGGTGCTGGAAGCACTTTTGCAAGCGGACTCGGCCGAAGATGATGATGATGCGGTGCCTGATGATGAGACTATTAATCAGATGATTGCGAGGTCGGAAGAGGAGTTTAACGAATTTGCGGTCAGGTTTTTACGTGTTTGTTTGTTTATTTTATTTAAATTGATTTTTTTCTTTTTCTTGTTTTAGAAAATGGACCTCGACCGTCGTCGTCAGGAGGCCCGTGATGTCCGTCGGAAACCCCGCTTGATGGAAGAAAGTGAACTGCCGGCATTCCTTGTGAAGAATCAGGAGGAAGTGGAACGACTTACTAATGAGGATCGCGACGAGAAGATTTTTGGAAAGGGGGCACGACAGAGGAAGGAGGTGGATTATTCGCAGGATTCGTGGTCGGAGAAGCAGTGGTTGAAGGCGATTGAAGAGGATGTGGATGATCTGGAGGATGATGAGGAGGAGGAGGAGAGGAAGAAATTGAAGAGGAAGAAGAAGAAGAAGGAGAGGCAACCGAGTGGGGGATCGAGTGTGGGACCCAGTGGGACGGCGACGAAGAAGAGCAGTAGTAAGTGGAGTAGCTTGTGTTGTGTTGTTTTTATACGTGGTTTTCTTGTAGAAGGACGGCAAATGGGAAGGAAACGTCTTGCTGATTTCGACGATGAAGAGGATGAAGCTGGTGGTGGAGATACTAGGAGTGGTGGAGATGAGAGCAGCAGACCGGCGAGCGAAGTTGGAGATGATGACGAACAGGGCTCGAGTTCGACTCCGCAGAAAAAACGCGCGAGGGTTGCTGTTGCTCGACCACCGTCGAGTGCGCATGGAGGGATGGCTCCGTCGAGTAGTGGGAGTCGAGTGGCTCCCGTTGCGGCGAGTGGGGGTGCGACGGCGTTGAGCAAGTTACAGCAGGATATGATGCGGGTTATTGACGTGGTGGTGAAGTTTAAGGACAGGTAAAACTGAGGGAGTTGATGGACTTTTGGAAATAAGTGGGAGCGGGTTTATTGATCTGTATATTGAACGGTGTATTGATTTTTCTAGTCAGCATAGAGTGCTGAGTGAACCGTTTATGCGCCTGCCATCGCGACGGGAGTTGCCCAATTATTATGTGGAGATTCAGAATCCGATGGATTTTAATCGGATTAGGGTAAGTCAATCGTGTGTGAACACTTTTTATATAGCTTCGAGTGTCAAATGGTTTGTAGGGGAAAATTCGGGATTCGAAGTACAAGAATTTCGATGAACTCGAGAAGGATGTCCTTCTGTTGTGCGATAATGCGCAGCAGTATAATGCGGATGGATCTGATGTATGTGTATGTACTGTACGTATGCATATGACGTACTGTACAATTGTTTTACCGTTGTTTTTAGATTTTCAACGACTCGATCGTTCTCAAACAGGTCTGGCTTCAGGCCCGTAAACGAATGGCGCCCGCTAGTGTTATTCCGCAGAATCAAGCGGGGGGAACTAATCCACCGACGTCACCACTGGCTGTTACGGTTGAACGTTCACCTGTTCCACCCGCACGCACCCCGACGGTGGGTGGGACACCACTTGCGTCGCCGGCGACTGCGCAGAATCTGTCGAATAAGTCGATGAAGGAGTCGCCGACGATGAAGAAGACGCCGCCGCCGAGTAAAGTGTCGCCGGTACCGAAAGAGTCGGTTGTTGCGGAGTTACTCTGTGGAGATAGTAATGCGAGTAAGCAGTCGTCGTCGGGGAGTAGTGAACCGGATGCGTTGATCTCACCGGTGACTTCGGAGGATAAGGTACTGTACGTACAGTACAGAAGAATGTTTGACGTGTTTTCTCTATGTGGGCATTCTTCAGGATGTTGGTCGGCGTCGTAAGAGTCAACCGATGAAACGGACGACAACGGTTCCTGTTGTGAAGAAGGACACTGCTACCGGTTCGACGGCGGGTGCATCTGCGCCGGCGGGGGCTCGCACGGGGCATGGACAGTCGTCTGGCGGGGCGGCTCATTCTCCTTCGCAGTCACGCCCGCACTCGTCGTCGCATAGTCAACAGCAACGCGATGCGGCGGCACGAGCACGCCAGCAACAGCAGCAGGCGCAAGCGCAGGCACAAGCACAGTTTGCGGTCCAGGCGCAACAGATGCTTTTTCAACAGTTTGCGGCGATGACAGGCATGCCTGCTGCGGCGCTTGCGGCTATGCCACCGGCTGCGTTTGCGGGCATGGCGGGGTTTCCGTTTGGTCTTCCCGGAGCACCGTTTGGATTTCCGACGCAACCGCAGGCCCAGCCTGGTGCTGCGGCTGCACAGGCGGTTGCGGCGGCGGCTGCTGGCGGTGGGTCGAGGACGAGCAGTGCTGCAACGTCGGATGAGGAACCGAGCGATGCTGAGTAGTGCGGCGGTTGCACCTGTTTAACTCTTTCGTTTTAACGTGTATAGTACGTGTGTACGAGTGAGTGGATGTTGCAGTATTTGAAGGCGCTTCGAAGCTTTCGGTCTATTTATGGATCTAGAACACGTTTTTATGAATGTTTTGTTCAGGTTTTGTTTTAGCTGTGTATTGCGCAACAGGGGGTGCAGGCATGCGATGGGTACTCTTTGGGGTGGATATACCTTCTCTTCTTGAAGACTGGTTGAAAATACCTCTTTCCCGTATTTTTGGAGTTTTTGACTGAAAGGGTGTAGCTTGGGTCGACCGGAGCCATGATTGGGATGCTGACTGATTTCCCCCGGGCAACACGGGAGAACCGGGAGTGCTCTGTAGTTTTTGTGCAATGAGTTACTGGTCTTGAGTTGTTCTTGCGTTTTCTCTCTTTTTATCATTAACGTTTGGATACTTCGTGCATGTCTTTTCACCCGGACAGCTGTTTTTATCTTGAGTGGAACGTAAGTGCTGTACGTTATGTGTGTTGTGTTGAGTGTATGAGTTATCGACTGTGCACAGTGCAGCCGTTTATGTAATGTGTGCAAATGCGGATAATACATGCACATAACTAGTTTCCCGTCAGCATACGTTACGTTATTTGGCACGGACTAATTATTTATAGTATGTACGGCTGTTTTGTAATTGTGGTATTCGTTTCTTGTGGTCCGTTTACTGTGAATTGGTAAAGCGTTTCGTGGCAGTGCTACCTACCGGAATACACTAGCTACTAAGTTAGGTATGAAGTCTCGTTTTCACTGCACACATTCATTCAACAAGGGTTTTATGCAACAACAACACGAGATGAGAAGAGAGATAAGGAACAACCTGCGTATTACGTACTGACCTGATTGCAGAAGCAGAAGAAAAACACTCGACTGCTATCGAAGCCCAATTTCAGTATTCATTGATAAAACAAGAGATCAATGCATACTCCTGCACATCGCTCTGTTCAAATTCACCGGTTGACCTGCAAGAACTCTTTTAGCTGCCTATATCAAAGTAGAGTTCAAGACAGCCACGTCCAATTTGCAATTAGCTTTATTGAGTAGTGCATGTGCATAGTTTGGTTGATACTGTTGAATGATCGGAGGTCTCGTTTAGCCGAGAAAGTATTTGGTAAATTTTCTGGTGGCAGTATCTTCTTTTGATGGTCTCTCTGTAGCAAGACGTTGGAACAAATAATGACAATTTGGCAACCTTGGTGTTACACGTGCTTGCAACCAGCCAGTGATTCATTTTGAAAGATCAAGCAACACGCCACTGAAAATCAAAATTCTAACGTGAAACTCGTTATTCTCGGCCGATTATTCTCCTCGGAAGTTATTATTATTTTCGATTACTGTTTCTGCTTGTGATTAGAATGGCGTTGTCAAAGGCGTCGAACACCTACAATCGCACAACTTGGGAAGATGCAGAATTTCCAATTTTGTGTCAGATTTGTCTCGGTGATAATCCATATGTGCGCATGGTGAGTTTAGAAAGGGAACGAAATCGTTTACATCACAGCTTTTTTTCTGTAAACCCACTTCTTTACAGATGAAGGAGAAGTATGGACGAGAGTGCAAGATTTGTCAGCGACCATTCACAGTCTTTCGCTGGTGCCCTGGCCGTGGAATGCGCTACAAGAAAACCGAAATTTGTCAGACGTGCTGCAAGCTGAAGAACGTTTGTCAGACTTGTCTTCTTGACCTGGAGTACGGTACGTACTTCGTGTTCATGCGTATTGTGCTTCTCGTAGAGTAAGCGTTTATTTTTTACAACTTTCATGTTTTTCTTCAGGTCTCCCCGTTCAAGTTCGAGATACAGCGTTGCAGATCAAGGACGATATACCAAAAGTTTCCGTGAATCGCGACTTTTACGTTCAGAACGCTGACCGACAGGTGTGTCACCAATTAGTCGATGTTATTTTTTGTAAAACTAACGCTAGCTTTGTATAGCTATCGTCAACCGACGGAACCGAAGCTGGCGGCTCTCTCGGCCAGATCGCAGGCCAAAAGAGCGAACTCCTCCAGAAGCTCGCCCGCACAGCGCCGTATTATCGTCGAAATTTACCACACATTTGTTCCTTTTGGGTCAAAGGCGAATGCAAGCGAGGTGAAGAATGCCCATACAGGTACAAGTGCATCACTAATGCACATACGTTTATAGTAACATGGTTTTTCGTCTCTAGACACGAGAAGCCAACCGATCCAGACGACCCCCTTTCCGACCAGAACATCCGCGACCGCTACTACGGCACGAATGATCCCGTCGCTGACAAGCTCCTTTCTCGCGCAAAGGCAATGCCCTCACTCCGAACACCTGATGACTCGAACATCACGACACTGTACGTCGGGAATCTCGGCGAAGAGGGTCTCATCAGCGAGACCGACTTGCGCGATTTCTTCTACCAGTTCGGCGAGATTCGCAGTATCAGTCTGGTCGGCGCCAAAGGTTGCGCCTTCGTTCAGTTCACATCACGTTCTGCAGCCGAACTCGCGGCTGAGAAGTCGTTCAATAAACTGACACTTCGTGGTCGAAAACTCACAGTTCGATGGTATTTGGATAGAATCCGAAACTACCGTTGATTGTCTCTTTTATAGAATAGAAGAAATTATCGATTTTCTTTCTAGGGGACGCCCACAATCGGCAGCAGCATCGATGGTCGCAGCTGCGGCTGATCAACCTGACGAATTCGATCCCGTTCCTGGCGTGCCAAGAAGTATTCTTTCAGTCATTCTCCTTTCATTCGTTATTTTCTCGCTGTATTTCAGCTCTCCCACCACCGGATTTCTTCGGACTGACCCCTTTGCTCGGCCGACGTCCACAGAGTGGTTTAAGTCTCCCTCCACCACCCCCGCCTTTTCCATTTGCGTTTCCACCGGCGGGCTTCAGTGGCGGTCCGGCAAAACGAGCACGGTTTGACGATCGAACTGCCGGTGGAAGTGGTTTGGCATGTAGGGTTTTACTTTGGTTTTATTTCTTGAAGTATTGATTTATTTTATTTTCTTCAGCTGGTGGGGGCAGACTGCAGCCGCAGGATGACGCAGCTGCGAATGAGGCGGAACAACCGTCGGTGTCGGGACGCAGGATGCAACCGAGGCAGATCTATTATCCCAGTCAGGATCCGATGAGGCTCGGTGCGAGGGATCTTATTGATTGAGGGAGGCGTGGTCAGGGAGTTTTTTGGTGGGGTGCTGATTGATTGACAGTGTATAGTACGGTGGAACGGTGTGCGGTGTGGACGATGGTACGACGGCAACTTACTGTTTTTAGTTTATTGGTAGAAATTTTCTCACGTGGTTAACAAATTTACATTGTGGCATTTGTATAAAGTTTTTTCGTAGTACTTACATGACGTCTTTGTACATTTGAGGAAAAGCATGTGTGTCTTTGTTTTTCGCTTTTCCATGCGTCGTAAGTGTTTCGTACTACTTATTTTACCTTTTTATGGAAGTTGGAGGTCAGGAACTGTTAAATGTACTGTATAGTACGCGTCTGTATTAGAAGTACTGTACATACGGAAACGTTAGAGGAGAGACTGCGTTGTGAAAAACTGCGTTTTAGCAGAATGCGTGTCTTTTCTCAGCAGTTGTTGTTCCAAGTAGCGCTGTCGTTCTTGACGGGCTTCATCATTCTTCCAGACGAGCTTTATCCCTCCCTGGTTTCGCGCTATTATTTCCTGTTTGTAAACTCGTTCTTCATCTAGCTTTCGATTCCGCGACGGCGACTACCGCCTCAACGAACTGCCATCTGGCGATGACGTCATCGCCTACTAGATGGCCGGCATCTCTCTCATTCTCCTCATCGCAATCGGTTTACTCGTCTTCATCTTCCTATTCATATTCGCCAAACGTCAATTGATGCGCTTTGCATGGACGTCGAGGAAGGAACCACATGCCCCGATCGGCGCCGGGTTGCCTCTTGGGTTTACTGCCTCGAAGAGGCAGAGGACGTTGAGGAGACGACTCTTGGAGCAGATTGAAGTGGTGAGAGGAGTCGAATGTGTGCCGGTACTGTCGAGGAATTTGACACTCAATGGGGAAACGAGTGGGTACTTTTATCGGATGAAGACACTCGATGATTTGAAGTTACTCGATCAGGAACTTGATCATGCCAATTATACGGTATGTACTCTATGGTGGAAGTTTTATGGGGGACTTTTTTGTATGAATACCTCTTACTCTAGGTTCGCCGAAGGAAAGGCCAGTCTCTTTGGAGGTTTGTCAAAGATCTCGAATCTTATTGTCGCCCACCTGGCACCCTTCAATTTGATGAGAACGTTTTACATCGGCTCTGTTCGCTTATCGACCGAGCCGAATACGGTGGTTGTTTTGGCTTTTCACCCGAAGCTGAAGCAGCTGTTGCTAATAATCAGGAGAGTATTGTTTCGATGTTTTCCGACGAAGATTATCACGAAGCGGCGGCTTGTTTGTCGCAATTGATCGCGACGGTGAAGAGGAATCGCACGGGGATTGAACATGCGGTGGTTGTGAGGACGGCAACCGTGCGGGAAAGCGCTGATTCGCTGGTGGATAGTTTCTGGATGAGCTTGCGGAGGAGATTTAGACGTCGAGGACCATTGGTCGTTGATGTTGACACGGAGGGAGGGAAGAAAACCGGGCAGTTTGAGGAGGAGAATGAATTGCTTCTGGTGTCGGGTCGCGGTGCGAAGAAGAGTGGATCGGTATCGACGAATGGGACGCGCTTGCAGGAGACTATGGTTAGTTGGATTGGGGCTGGAGCGGATGGTGGGAGTGCGACTCGCCTGTCTTCGACTAAGGGGGATGCAGGATTCGATAGTGCAAGGGAATCGCTTTTGTAGTTTAGAATAATCGGTGGTGCAGGTGTAGTCATATTTATTTTTCATGTTCAATGCGTGGGGTTGGTGCAAATGTTCGTGAACGAATGAACTGCGAGAATTTTTACAGGATACAGGGCTTAATGCATATGTACAGTATGTGTGTTATAATGTTCGTGAAAACTGATGTAACTGTGCGTATAGTATGTCTATTCTACGATGTTTGTGATGTGCTGCTGTGTCGTGAAGCCTTCAAAGGCGCATCCATTGAATCTCCTCCCATAGTTGGTCGCGGTTAGAGGCCAACCACTATGTACTGTACGTACAATGCTTATCGTCGTCGTTCTTACTGTGCACTATAACTCTTCGTGTCCTTCCATCCGCTCTTTGTTTTTGCTGTAGTGGGCGTTTGTTTTAAAGCTGCGACGAGTTCTAGGTTATTTCCATGTTCGTTGCTCATTGTTTAGTTTCCTTATTGCGTGTCTACCTCGTGCGTGTGCTGTTTTGTGCACTAGCTACAGTGCTCTCATTCGCTCTGTTGAGTGTCCGAGGTGCCGTTTCCACTTACCCTAGCTGAGTTCTTCGCTGATACTTGTCTGTTCCCTCAGGCTTTGATCTTCGCTTTATCGTACTCTCCACTTCCTCAACTGTTCTTCCAACGGAAGGAATCACGCGTTCGATAGCACGGGTCGTCCGTCGCTTGGTCGGCGGTGTCCCAACTCTGCCTCCAAGATGAGCTTCATGAATATGTTGTAAGGACGATTTCTTGCTTGACCTTTTCATTGAGTCTGAGAGGGTGTTCTTTTAGTGGGAATAGGGGAAATAAGACTTTCAAGACGAAACGGTTCCCTATCGATGGCGGGAGAGAGGAGTTACTCAGACGGACAACGGCTACACTTGGTGGGATAATGCTAGCTGGGATCCGCACTTTCATTGTCTTTTTTTCCTTTTCCGCCATTGCAGGTAGTGGAAATCTACGTGATGCGGTGAAACTGCCTGAGGGAGAGGATCCTAACGAATGGATCGCTGTTAATAGTGAGCTTTTTTACATTAAAGTATGTTTTGGAAGTGCCATTTTCTTGGCTTTAAGTTGTCGACTTCTTCAACCAAACGACGATGCTCTATGGAACGATCACAGAGTTTTGCACGAATGAACACTGTTCGAAGATGTCGGCGGGAGCTAAATATGAGTACAAGTGGGCGGAAAGTGAGTTGGTGGGTTTTGTGTTGGGTTGTTTTAATGTGCGATGGATGGGTTTAGCTCAGAATCCGAAGAAGGTGATCAGCTGTACGGCGCCACAGTATGTCGATTATTTGATGAGTTGGGTGCAGGAACAGCTCGATGATGAGGCGATATTTCCGTCCAAAATTGGTATGGACAGTGTGTATTAATTTATGCGGGGTGTCTATGCGTCCGGAAAATACTGAATTTTGGGGGTAATTTTAAAAAATGACCGGAAAATCCGGAATTTTGGAGAGAAATTACAAAATTTTTACCGCTCGCTTCGGTCGCGGAATTTTTTCCTTAAAAGGTCAAAATTTTCGCCGCCTCTCGCTTCGCTTCCGGCATTTTTTCTTTGGATTAAAAAAATTTAATTTTTGCTTTAGACCGAAAAAATTATCGATTAAAATAGTTTTAAAATTTTTATTTATTTTACACATGGGGTATTTCCATCTGTTTTTCCTGAAATTGTCCGGAATTTTGGAGGTAATTTTCATTTTGGAAAATGCATGGACAGACACCCTGTGTACCAGTCGGCTGACACTTGAACGCGGTATCTGCCGCTTCTAGGCGTTCCATTCCCCCGCAACTTCCTCGACGTCGCCCGCACTATAATGAAGCGCTTATTTCGCATCTACGCACACATCTATTACGAACATTTCGAGCACGTCGAACAATTGAAGGAAGAGGCACATTTGAATACGTCGTTTAAACACTTTGTTCTTTTTGTACAAGAGTTCGATCTTGTCGAACCGAAAGAACTTGCACCACTTCGGGAACTTATTGACAAGATGACCTCACTGACGGCGCATGAACCGAGTAAGAGTGTTGCGGAAGTGGTCAATGGATCGGCGGCGGCGAGTAAGATGGCGCCACCGCCGCGATGATGGAGGCGTCGTTGTGCTGTCGTCTTGGGGGATTCACTTAAGGACTTTGTGGTATGGAGGGTATTAACTGTGACTGGTTGTTGATTTCGCGGGAAATGACTTGCGGAGGCGTCCGTCTGAGTCTTTCGAGTGTGCTTTTGCTGGCTGTTTGGTTTTGTGTGTACAGTACGTATTGTACGTTGTCAGGTTTATCGGCTTGTTTCATAACTGTGTACACTCTGGATTAGGTCACGTGATCTGGTATTTATTTGACTTTAACCAAGCGATGCATTAGTTCGTACAAGTTCTTTCTCGTCTGTCGACAGTGAGACCAAACGTGTGTTGGTGTCATGTGACTAACGTGATTGTGGCATTGTGCTGTCGCCACGTGCAGTGTGTGTTGATCTGGGAGTTTGCTGTTTTTGTCATCGATGGCGCATGGACATTGAAAAGTTGACTCGATGGACTTCCGGCTCTCAAGCTTCTTTGGATGTGCAAACTATGCTTGTTGTGCTTGATGTGCATTTGTGTAATGGCTCATTGCTTTCTCATGATTGTGGTATTATTCTAGGATCTATCCAGTAAATGTGGCCTCGATGTGATATGTTCCTTACTATTTGTTAGGCGTGGTCATCGATCTGATTCATTAATATGTCACTCGATGGCGTGCACGTTGTGTGATCCCACTGAACTTGGAATGTTTTACTAGTTTCTGCATGCAGTGCGATAACCATGAATTAGAGATGCTTATGATTTGTGCTTTTGTATGTGTTGGAGTGATTTTAAGTGGGTTTTGCAAACGATGATCGTTGAACTTGTGTTCTTGTCTTTTGGTGGTATTCATCCGTGTTTGGGAAGTACGCAGCTAATGGCACGCAGAAACAGCTGGGATGCTTTGATGAAGAGTACATCACATGCTAGGCTAGATGCTGTGGGAGTACTCTGAGGGAATAGCGATGGAAATTACGGTCCCGAGGTGAGTTGCGGCGCATTCTATCGGTATCTAGTGACAGGGTTCATAGCGGCGCATAAAGTCGCATATTTGAGCCGGAAAAACGAAAAAGGCGCATATTTCACCCTGTCCCACCACTGAGCAAAAGGAAAATTTTTCAAAAAGCAGAAAATGCTACTTTCAGTGGTGAAAAATCGCAAAAAATTTCGCTTATTCAACCTACTTGTTGAATTATATGGATATTTTTTGAAAATTTGGTGAGCCAAAAGCAAGGAAAATGGCGCATTTGTTGATCGCATACTGTACTAAAAGGTCGCATATAGTCGCATATTTTGCTGAGTGCGAAACGCTATGAACCCTGTGTTTTAGCCCTTGCCTTAAGGCGCGCATCGCTGCCAAAATATCAAATGAGCTTGAGCCCATGAATGCTGTGCTAAATAACATTTGTTTCGATATTTCTTCGGAAATGTTGCAGCTTGAAATGTCCGTTACTACTTATCTTGTAATTCTTAAAAGAAAATTCTTATTAACCCGAGGTGTTTCCACGTGTAAGTGGGTTTACGGATCGGCACGTTCGACTCGTTCTTAATATAACTGTGCGAGTGAGACAAGCAGGCATTGCTTTCCACTAGAGTCGGTTTGAGAGGGTGAAAATGGTGTTGCTCTAGGTCGAGAAAGCATAATATCTTTGTATCCGGCAAGCGAGCGCAGCGAGCAACAAAGAGGATGCTACTGGTCAGACAGCGGCGTTCCCCTCTTTCTCCCTCTTGCCCCTTCCCCCTCTTGCTCCTTGAAAAAATCGAAAGTTAGGAGACGTCCAGCGAATCATAATGTAGTCTGTTCTGCGTCGAAATTGTGGAATCCTCCAAATCGCTCCGGACTATTCCACGGTGTTCCAGAACAAAACTCAGAATTGCCTGTTGCGTTTTTGTTTAAGCCTTTCCGCTTTGTCAGTCCACGTGTTTCGAATTTTTCGCGGCAACATGTTCAGCGTTTGCAGTTGACCAACTTTCAACGACTCGCGGTGCTGCTGTCAAGTGGGGCACGGATAGCTTTCGCATTCAGCCTGTGTTGCGGAGACCGGAAAATGTGCAGCCTTGTCCAAGCTCTACATCTAAACGCATTTAGCCCAAACAGCATCAAGGCGGCTTTTGCGAGGTGGTGACATTTGCGTAGTTTGGGAGCACTCTAAAACATTATGCCGACAAACTATGCACAACTGCATGACATATAATCATGCAGTATCGAGTACGCGTTTCGGTGCAAGTCTTTGGTGACTACAATTATAGCCTGGTTCGCAAGGTAATATCCATCTGAACGCTACACCATCTGAAAACTTAAAGTTTGTAAATCGCAAATCACATAGTTATTTTTCAGGTGGCGTCCCTTGGGGGCCATCCATTATGTACGTAAAGCAGTAGGGGTAGGGGGGGTGGTCGGCCAAAACTTTACCAATCTTTACAAGGGGGAGGGGTGGTCGGGCCAAACTTTACGTAAAGCTCACGTTCAACCTCTTGCCTCAAACTGTCAGTATCAAGACGCAACAACAAATGTTGAGAATTCCTGGTACTTTGCTGAAATGGTGTCGCAAGATTCCCACGAACACCGCCAGAAGCTTTACAATGA
>JAQGBB010000480.1:0-18953 GCA_034691745.1 Prismatolaimus dolichurus
GTGACAAACGCTACGCCTTCCTCGGAGGGCCAATGCGACAAGCTCGACTCGGCTGCTCCAGCGTCAGCGACAGCACCAGTTCCAGAGGTCGTCAAGTTAGACGAACCACCGGCAGTTGTTGCTAGCGAAGCAACGTCCTCTCCGGCTTCGGGGGAACTGGCGATGGTTATTTCTGGAATATCATTTGGCGTACCGATTATCAGCTGCATCTGCACGCAGTCGCTCTCAGTTGAGCCAGAGCTTCAAGCAGCCACAGCGCCTGAGATCGCTAGCGCTCCAGCGGTGGTCGAATGTCCGAGCAAAGGAGCCGAAGAGGCGGTGAAGCCTGCCGACATACCAAAAACAGCCGAGCCAACTCTAGTGCCCCCGACCGACGCGACCACTCCTCCAAGTGCTAAACCTGCAGAAGTGAAAATTGCGGCGGCGAAGAAACGGCCACCGTCGGAAGAGGAAGAAGAAGAGGAGGAGGAAGAGGAGGAAGAATACGTGCGTGCTCCGCCGCTGAAGGCGCCGGCAAAGATTGCTGAAGTTCCGAAGATTGTAGCACCGGTGCAACCGGTCAAAATTGCGGCGCCAAAGCAGCCGGCGGTGCCGTTTGAAGAAGAGGAAGAGGAGGAAGAAGAGGAAGAAGATGAGCACCCACAGCCACAGGCTTCGCCACGCTCTGCCATTCGAATGATTCAAAGTGAGAAAGATGAGAGCCAGTTGGGATCGAGTGGTCTGCGCGAAACTGCGGGTGCCACGACGCCCGAGTCCGAAAAGGCGCTCACCGAGATAGCGTCAAGCATAAGGTAGCTAGCTCCAGAATATTGAACCATACCAATGAGAAAAGGACGATAGTGTATTGCTGAATTTTGTAGCGAAACGGTTTTGAGCGCTGCCGTGTTCCAAGCTGCAAACGACCAGCCGGCGGGCAACACAACGGCTGTTGCGAAACAGATGAGACCAGTTAGCCCCGTTGCGGTCGCTCTCGAGCGTGAGCCAGAAACCAACTACTTCATCCCCGTCGAAGAAGGCCCCGCCAACATCGAACAGCAGCAGCAGCCCTATTCGCATCCAGCAGGCCCAGAACGCCCAGCATATCGACCCGTTGCGCCGCCAGATGTACCGCAGAAGCCAGCCACTGTAATCACGAAGCAATGGCCGCCACGGAATGCCGATGAGCAGCAGCCTCAGCAGATTCGCGCATATCCGCAAGTTTTCAAGCAGCAACGGATGCCCTCCGCGATGGTTCAACAAGAAGAAATGGAGCAGCCTGCAAGTTGGGTTCAACCAGAGTATTCGGCGAAGCCTGCGGGTACACATTACATAGTGCTTTCTTGACTCGTCCCCGACGGAATAATCCCACCCAGGAGAAAGTCCCCTATTCGGAAGGGTATTCTCGTCCATCTTGAGTCAGCGGGTTTGCGGTCCATTGCAAAACTCGTAATTTCCTTGCCACGACCCACGACGCGATCCAACTCTATGCAAATGGGTACACTTTCGGCTACTCAGAAAGTCTGTTTTAATAGGCTTCCGCGTGCCGTGGGCAAAGTCGGCGCCAGGACCATCGATAAGACCCGAGCAGCAGCAGCAGCGCCTCGGATTTCTGAAAGAGGATCGAGCACCCGTTGGTCGCATGCAGGTCGCTTCGGCCAATAAAGCGCTTATCGAAGCAACGTTGCAACAGCAGCTCCGACAACGACAAGGACAACCGGTAGATTTAGCTAATTAAATATCTGCTCCTATGCCGTAGCACGGTCTTGCGTACAGGTTCCACCAGCTGAAGCCCATTTCTCTCAGCAACAGCAAGAGCAAGAGCAGCAACCGCAACCGGTCCCACAACAACAACACCAACAACAGCAACAACAACACCACCAACAACAACACCACCAACAACAAGAACACCAACAACAAGAACACCAACAACAGCAACACCAACAACAACACCACCAGCAACAACAGCAACACCACCAACCACCACAGCAACACCAACAACAACACCAACAACAACAAGAGGAGCAGTTCGTGCCCCCACAAGCAGAGTCGGTGCCGTACGGTCAACAAATCTACGTCGAAGCTGCCGCCCCACCGGCCCCTGTGGCACCGCCAGGTTTCTACAGCCCTCACATTCTGCCTCATCAGCCGAAGTCCGTGAGTCCAGCGCGAAGCCCTCGTCACGATCAAGGCCCCGCGCACCCGCAATACTCGTACAACCAGCCACAGCGCCACGATGCGCCAATGAATGAGTACAACCCTCAACCATTCGAGGGACGCGGTGAGTGGATAAGCGCTCAGCCGCAAGAGCCGATCGGCGGTGTGAGCCCCGTCCGTCGTGGTCCCGTCGCCGTTAGCTGGCCACCACTGAAGCCACAAGAGACGGAGCCGCAGGAGGGAATGCCCGAGCGAGTGCCCTGGAAGAAGACGATGACACCCGTTACGTCCGCGACGTGGCCACCGCCAGCTGAGCAAGTTGACGAAGGGGCGCCTGGCGACTTTCCGCGCTATGCTGCGCACGAAGCGGCACCTGGTCGTGTCTCGTCTATCATCAAGCAGTGGCCTCCCGCACGCGAAGCTACACCGGAGCCAGAGCAAGTCCAAGAAGCCGTCGAGTTGCCCGTTCTCGAGCGGCACTTTTCACCGCGATCGGCGGGCACCTACCCCGGTCAAGCCTATCCTGCTGCGGCACCGGTGGCCAACTACGCTCCGGTCCCACCAATGAGCTCGGTTGCTCCAATTGTGCTCGCATCTCGCCGCCATCAACAGGCGCAGCAAAGGCAACAGCCACCGACAACAACTACCATTCAACAAGCACGAAACGTGGTGAGCCTCACCGAGCTGCTCACGCCGGATTTCCAAAGTGCGCCCTCGTTTCCCGCACCGGCACCACCGCAACCCGCGGTTGCGCCACCAAAGACGCAGCTCAGCCCCCGTTCGCTGAGCTCGTGGTATATGAGCCAGGTTAAAGAGCCCACGGCGGCGTCGCCTGCTGAGCTTGTTTCCGCTAGCATACTACGCACCCAGGCCGTGCCCGACGACTTTGCTCGAAACTACGCCCCGCCGATGCCCGTCAAACAGGACACGTCCGTTAGCAGCACGTCTTTCAGCTCGCGATCGACGCGGCCAGCGACCACAATGTCGTGGCAGCCACAAGCGCCGCCACAAATGGCGATGCAACAGCAGGCAGCACCGCTCGAGTTTCAGCGTTCGCACACCGAGTTCCGATCCGCGACCGACGGCAGTGGTCAGTTCGTCCAGCAGCAGTACTCCCTGCAAGCGCAGTCGTACGGTGTCGAACCGGCGTACGACGTTCCCGAAGCACCGCCGGGAACCGTGCAGTACCATCTGCAGCAACAGCAGCAGCGACAACCAGCTCACGTTTCGGCGAGTCGCTATGAGCAACGCCAGTTTCAGTCGGTCACGTCAGCGACTGGCGAGCTTAGTCGCGAGCAACCACCGTGGCGCACGGTGGAGCCGATGAGGACGGTGCATTTACACGAGCAGTTCCAGCAGCAGCCGCAGCGGACGACGACGATCCGCTTTGCGGGCAGTCGTTCTCAGCAGACGATGCCTACAAACGATGCAGACGGATGGCTTTAGTTATAAAGTTTAGATCTCAACGTGACATTGTTTGACGTTTTCCGCGATTGCATACCTACCTGAGAGATACGCTTTCCCTCCTCCTCCCATGCCCACGGCTGCGACGACTTAGCACATGTATATTATGTAACGAGCTTCTCGCTTGACGATGTGCTAAACGCGCGTAGTGGCGCTTACAACTTAGCGTTAAAAGCTCGGAGTGCTTCTACTTAACAGGCCAGCTAGACGTGCTAGTGCATAATGAATTGTGAGCATGTTACGGTAGTGGTGTGAAGAGAAAGATTTATTGCAACTTCGCTAGAACCACGTCGAACGTCAACAAGTAAATCGGCAAAGCCGAAAAGGCATCCTGCCGTTTCACAAAAAACAGCACGTAAGTTTTTGAAACAGCAGAGAAAAGGAGGTCACGATTTGTCGCCGTACTGCGTTTTTCCTCTCTTATAGAGAAATGAAAAACGAGTAGCAAAGACGTTACGCAACACGAACTGCACGGGTTTTGTAAATGCTCAGCGAACACTGAATATTCTCCAATGTTCTGCCATTTACTTAATGTAATTTTTTGAGGGGTAAATCCCAGAACGACCAATAAGCCTCCTTTTCCTTACGCGCTGCACGCTTCACGCAGGATGTAATAATTGAAGAACGCCAGATACCGAGGTCGTGTCAACTTAAGTGTCTTCCGTAACTTCCGTTTGAACGCCTTCTGAGATCAGATTACACACTTCTCCAAACGGTTTCCTTCTACAACCTACTACATAATTGATCTAAACAACGCGTTCAGTTTACGACTCCTTATCTTGACGTAGGTGTCATAGAACTACGTTACTTCTTTAATGAGGCGTTTTGCTGCACTGAGTACAAAAGTCCGCGCACGTAGCGGCGTGAAAATTATGCTTCTGACTCGGCTTTTCCTTTTCCGTCGCGTAGTCCGTTTTAGGAAAGCCAGAAAGAGAGGGTGTGGGAGAAAGGCAACCAGTGGGCGGGATATGACGGATATAACGAAGAGCAAGCGCGGCGGGCGCCACAGAAGCCCATTGGAAAAATCAATTTTGCGAATTAATTTCAAAACGAAAGACTGAAACGGACCGATCATTGGACCAAGGCAGCGTCGAGCTGACGCCTGTGTTGTGTTACGTCCGTTCGTGTGGTTTTCTTTCGACAACGTAATGACCGCAATGTTACACTCAGTCCGTGAGTCATGCCAGCTAGCGAGCTAACGTTCTCTGCCGCCTTGCCCGCTCCGGACATGCCTCACTGACGAACGTTGTTTGGAGAAGCCGTTTTTCGCACGAAGACCGTTGGACGTGTACGTAGCTTCGTTTACCAAAGTGGTTCCGCCTTGCACTTATGTACACCGAACGACTCGGCGTCCAACTCCTGCTGAGAGGCAAGCGCACGTCACGTGTTTGTTCTTCCTCAACGTCGCTCATGACCGCAGCTTAGTCTTGAGGACTTGGAAGTGGTTGGCTCACGCAAACAAACTTAGCTTGCTGATCAATGGCTGCTTCAATAGCCAGCCGCTTTCTAATCGCGATGCAAGCTCGCTTTTGGGCGCTTCTCTGCTTGATAGCTGCTCAACTCGAGCTGGAGATCAGCTGCTGCACTACACTGCTCTCGCATGTACCCGCGGAGCTAAATGGAGCATGCTCGCCGCGATCCCGTATGCATGCTGCCGTTTATTCTGCCCTCTATTTATTGCTCTTCACATTACTTATTCATTCGTTTGAAATCGACAGAATGCCGCCTTTATCGCCAATGAATCGAAAAAGTCGTTGCAATGAATGCTCGATGTCGGATCACTTTTATAGTACACAGAGAGAAGACCCTCTCTTTTATGCTTGCATGTTTGGCGCCCACACTGAATTATTTACTAAATGAACTGCGGATATCGAGCTGCATCGAAACAAAGCTTAAACGCAAGCCATCTTACGCCAGCTCGTTGCATAAGTGCTCGTCGGCTGACATGCAACACCATTGTACTCGTTCGGTGTAATGGAATGAGAATGGCGCCGGCTTGCAATTCGATCTCTGATTTATCTGCTTTTACAATTCCTTCACACTTTTTAGCTTATGTACGTAACACCCACGTCCGATCGACGCTTTTTCTCGTCCAGTCTCGTCAATCCCCGTCGCCTCGAGAGGGCACCGAGTCGTTGCGTAAATAGCACTTTCCCCGACCGATGTCCGTCGAAATAGCCGAGTACATGCTCTTCAAAAGCCGTTTAATTGAGCAAGGACGCTGTCGTTCTCGAGTCGATTATGTCTTGGGCTAATAACAAATTTCGTAAAAAATTCTGATTGGCAAGCGCATTACGCGAGGCCTGACGGTCTGCGAAATTTATTATCGAGCTGAACAGAAAATCTGACATCTGTCGTCACGTTTTCGTTGTTTGCCTCTTTTCATTTCACTCGACACTGCAGTAGCTTCCGCAGCAGCCGTCGCTCCCGTCGCCGTCTGATAATGGCATCCTGTGAGGTGAATTTAGAGGCGGTGTGGGAGTTTTTGCGATTCGCCTCGCGGAATTCTGCGTCCTTGGAATTACGACGAAACAAGAAAGCCTCGCTAGTCTCTCGCACAAAGCCGCTTTACCCCATACATATTAACATCTACCAACTGGTGCATGGTTCTGATTACGCAAAATATACGAGAGGCTACTTATTCCGTAGCGTCTGCCTGGTACCAACTGCTAAAATTTCAAAACTCGTGCAACGGCGTAACTAGAGCGGGCTAGGGGGCTGACCCCGGTCGCAAACCATACGACGAAAAAAATTGTAAGGGCCATTTAGGCAGGCCGGCGTGACCGTTTTTCAGAAATTTTCCGAGGGTTATACCCTTGACCCCCGTTTCTAGGGGCTCTGCGCTTTAGAAGCCCTGCCGGGGGTCTGCTTCCCCGGACCCCCCGCCAAATGGCGGATGCTTTCGGTATCCGTCATCTGTCCGCCCTTGTCGAAAATTCCTGGTTGCGCCGTTGCTCAAATATGCCACTCAATATACTAAAATTATAAAAGATTTTAGTACTAACGATGAAAATTGAAAAGCGTTTCCTACTTTTACTTTTTGTTTTTCTGCAACTCAATTGCGTGAAAAAATTCGCCCTCACAAAATGCATCTGACAAAGCACAATTGTTACAATCGCACCGCGATAAATGAATGAATGAAATTTCTCAACAACGGCCAGTTGGTCGGTTTCGCTCTTTCGTCGTCGTTCGACGAGTTCGAAAATTTACAAAATTCAACATAACCTTGAATGTCATACCACCAGATAGTACATTATTTCACCTCTTTTATTGCTTTCACTACCCACGTGATTTCGTTTTCCCTCCGGATCTCCTGGTCTGGCTTGGTTGGACGTCCTCACTGTTCATCGCTGTGCGAATATACAAGCTGACCGAGATGTTGTCTATCGTCGGTCCGAAATTTAATTAAAACTTCTACACCCCATGTGTCTGACAACCAATGAAGCTGTCGAAACATTCCTCATCCATTTTATGCACGAGTACTTGTCATATGTGTCCTCAATTGTTCACTGCATTGCGTGCATGTAGGTTGGTGCAGCTGGAAACAGTTAACGTGCATGTGGTGCCTGCAGCTCCTCGGCTTTGGAGCCTGCCTCCTTCGTTCGTTCTTTGTGTGCGACGTCAACGATGCATCTGATCTTCGATTTATCTCGAACACCGTCTCATGGCAGCTGATAATGTGACAAGTCTGCAGGCGATTCGCGAACAAGACGCAATCCGCAACGAAATCGAGCATGAGGCAAGCGCAGCCACATGGTGTGCCTGTCTTCTTTGTCTTTACACGAAAAAATAAGTTTAAACTTTTTTTAAACAGAAAACGCTTCGAATTCAAGAAACGTTCTTCGTCGAGTCGAAGACGGCCAAAATCAAAGACTGGGTCTCCAGTCGTTTGAAGGAAGTAAGTCCGTGTGCAGCTATCGCCGCCATAAACAGCAACCGCCTCACACGAAATTTGTTTGTCCCCCATCCATGCATTGACTGTGCCATCCGCCTAATAGCTGCGAGATTAGAATTTGTTTACCGCTCCATAATTCCCAGCTTCGCCTTTAATTGAGAGAGACGCCGGCGGAGGCCGATCTATCTATGTTCGTGCCGGACGGAAGAGACCGCAAACCGCAAGCATATGAGCTACTACAACCACCCTGTCTAGCTATCTAAAGCGAGGCGGAAGGGAAGCGTCGCATGCTTGCTTTGAAGCTGGCTGGGCTGTGAGGATCATTGATCGCAGTGGTGGCGGACATGCGGAAAATGTCCCACGGACGACGAACGACCACCCGGGTGTGCCAATGCCAGCGGGCTTCATGTCATGTTAATGGACTCACTGACTCCTCCTGAATCGAACTAAACACTCATGCTGAGGTTGCCCATGACCGATCCGAAGGACAGGAACAACGCCTCAACTCGAATAAGCTTCACACGTTGACGTCCGCCGCGTGAAATAATGGACGGACAAAGAAATTGAGATTGCGCTAAATTTGATTTTGTCCTTGCTCAGTGCCGGCTGCACGTCAGTCAGAAATCGAGTCGTTCGTTCTCTTCAGCTAATATCCATCCGAGGGCACGCTTATTTAGAAAAATTAAGATCAGTTTGGTTTCGCCCTTTGCGTGCGCGGGTCTGGCTGACTCACTCTGCCTCGATCGGAGCTATCCCATGTGGCCACACGGAGGGCTGCTTTCCGTTTTGTTTGAGCTCGCTTCAGCGTGTCCGCCTGCACTGCTCACTCTCGCTCGAGAAACGAGAGCCGCGATTTTCGAGTGCGCGTAAAAGGCTTTAGCTTGGAAATTATTTCTGCTTATTTTCATTGTTGACTGCAATCGATAGCCTTATAGTTTTGACCATTTGAGAATAGTAGAGAAAGACCACTCTCCCTCATTCGCGGCGCTGGCCGACAACGGAATTTGGTCGACAAATATTTTCGACCTACGTAATGGCAACGTCCTGCTGAAAATTGAGATCCATTGCATTATGGCGGCCAAAGCTGGAAATTCGATTCTAAATTCTGATACGGCGCGAATTGAGTCCAGTCGAGCGAATATTATCAGCCCTCTTTTGTGTGAATAATGAACTACTGGATCCCGAACTGACCGCTACACTTTCCCTCGGATATTTTTTGCTAGCTGGAGACGCAGAACGCACGACTTCGTGAGCAGAACGTCAAGTGCAACAGACAGATCGAAATACTTCGCCACTGCGCGGAGAAGACGGCGTTGTGGCGGAACTCATTGTTGTCGACAAGTCTTGACGTAAGTTTAGTCGGCCATATCGTTTTTTTCTCCATAAATCCGAAGACACTTCGTGCCTCATTTCAGTCCATCCTTATTTATTATTCATTGATCTGCGTAAAAAAACGCCCTCAATGTACGGCCTGACTCTGATGAAAGCCTCGCGGAGTCAATCCAATCCAGCATTCGGACTTCCGCTCGCTCCCTAATGAAACGTAGAGCATGCTGCCTTTTTTGCCCACCGAACGGGCGGGCGGATGGAGGGAAGAAGGCGGAAGAAATGGAGGCAAAAAGCGGCTAAAAAGTCCCGACAAACCGCGCCTCAATCAACGCGTAACATAGCTCGCGTAATCCACAGTGGCTGGCTGAGTCGCTGCATCTTAGTCATTCGTTTGCAATTTTTCTCCCTTCAATGTTTACCCGACTCGATTTTTGTGCGCCCAACACAGCGTGCCACCCTTTAGTCGACGAAGGCTCGCCATTTGCCTCAAAAATTTAGTGCTCTTTTAGAGGCCGCACAAACACGTGTCGCCGCATGTTTCAGTAACGAAGTTTGTCATGTCTGCTGTTCGCCGACTGCGTGAGTTTTATTGAGGTGTAACCAACTTTGTTATTGAGTCATCACCGCTTCTGCAGACGCGTGCCGCGTTTGAAGTGGCAGTAAAAAGTGGCTCTTTTTTCCTCACCGCTAAGTGATAACCGCAAGCAGCTTTCGATTTTATCACCCACCCACCACCCTGTTGGCGAACAAACGATCCCGAACTTCTTTGAGGAATGAGGGAATGAGGAACGTCAAAATGCGTCAAATAGCGAGGCCAGAAATGCCGACTCATTTTATGCACGTACGAACGTGTTCGTTTCCAGAACTCACTTCTTCTCGATAACAGTCAACGACGCGATCCCCTCGCTGGAACACACCTCGAATGGCCCGGAATTCACGACCAGCGGCACCACATCTCGTCAGTTTCGGCCGCAAACTCGCCCCGCACGGAACCACGAGTACTTCATCAAAAGTTACACAACGAAGCGACTCCGCAGCTTAGCCAGTCGGTGAACGGACGATTTACCCCCGTCGTTCCCCCTTCGCCAAAAGCGTACGCCGTTGTCGCTATTCGTAAGCCGCCTCCAACTTCGGACGACACAACAACGATGAGTAGTACATACAACTCGAACTACATCCAGCACAGTAATTCGCTCGGCAAGAAGCCCGTTCCGAGGCCACGGAAGAAGCCCTCCGGTACTCTGTTGAGCGCTGCCGGCACCGCTGACCTCAGCGGAGGTGGTTCCGACATGGCCGCAATTCTGAGCCCTCGTCATCAACCCGTGCAGATGCGTCGACGTGGCGTCGATCGCGACAGTCTCTGCAACTACGCAAAGAGCGGACAGGCGAGTGAAGATTCGGACGTAGAGGAGTCGAGCGACGATGACGAAGCGGACTACGTCAACATCGACGCTTGCGGGAGACTTCTTCAGCCTGTCCGCAACTACGAACGCAAGGTCGCCGATGCAGACGAGACGGATTATGAGAATGAGGACTTCTTCCTCTCGCTTACGACCACTGTTCTCAATAACAACTGCTGCTCCGCAGCGTCGATGGGGCCGCCGTTGCTTCCGCTCAACCAGAAGACGACGAAGAAGTCGAGCGGATGCGGCGCGTCGTCTTCGTCGACGTTGTCGTCCTCGTTGAGCGCCACGTCGGCGGGACATTGCCCACCGATGCCACCGAAGCATCAAGTTCATTCCTGGGTATGTATTCACCCTACACAGCGTCGTTGAAGGAAGATGCCGATCCCTTCGATTACAGGAGCGCCAGCTCTACGAATCGGCGCAGAAGTGCCTCTTGTCGGTCGAGCAGCCGAAAGCGCGTCAGTCTATCTTCTCGAGTAGGCAGTCCGATAAATTCGGGGAAAATTCGATGCTAATACATAGTAGCCTATCCTTTCAGCGGCCGAGAACGTCAAGCAGTCGTCCAGCCCAAGCCGCACTTCGACCCTTCAGAGGGGACCTCAGACAGGTCTGAGCAAGCAGGTCAACAGCGATTTCTCAATCCCAGTGTTCACAACGACCCAGCAAGGCGTACGTGAGCTGCTTCCAGGTAGTCGTGTGAACTGAGTGGATATTCCTTACAGAAGCTTGCGAAGCTAGTCAACGATGCCGCTTCGAAGGCATACTCGTTTTCATCGACCGAAGCGGACACTGCTTACCAACCGCGTGCCGACGCTGCTTCAGCGGAATTCTGTGATAACGAGCAGGAAGGAGCCGCGAGAACAGCATACAGATCTTCGGCGGAAAAGTCGAGTCATAGTTCGACCGGTGATAGTCGACAGTCGGAAGCTGCATCACGTCTTCTCCACCTTCATCGTGCGTACATCTGAGTAAATGCATCACTTGTTACAAGCAGTCCTCTGCTCTATAGTGCCCGGTCGTGCTAGTTGCTCGGACGAAGACGACTACGCGATCCCCCCAGACGCATGCGATGTCGTGCAGTTACCTGGTTCGCAGACCATCCGCTCGGTTGCCCCGAGTGAGCAGAACTTCGAAATGCTCATCGCCGGAGCAGGAAAGCCGGTGAGCACATGCTCAGCTTGTGTAACTCATCTAAAAGATGGGACCGAACTAGGCTTCGTCGATTGAGAAATCGGGTTACTTGAACAAAGCAGGACCGACTAGTAAATCTAAGACGTGGAAACGACGCTGGTTCGTCATTCAGAACGAGGAACTCCTCTATTATAAATCATCGGTATGCATCGCTGTGTATCTATCCGAAGATACACCTGTCTTCCTTTCCAGAAAGACCTCAAGAGACCCCTCGGGAAGGTACAACTCACTGCGATCGAAGACGTCAAACGAATTTCACTTCCATCGTCCGGGTTTGGTTTCGAGGTATGCACGACCTTTGTATTTTCACCGCACTGCGAGTTTGCAGCATGCTTGGCTTGCAGCTTACAACGCCAGAAGGTGCCTTCAAACTCAGCGCCCATTCGTTGACTGTCACTGAAGAGTGGTTCAAACGTACGTGAATCGCCCACACGTTCGATGTAATCAAATCTTTTGACGTTTTACTTTTCAGTCTTTCAAAGAATCGTTAAAGCAAACCTCGCGAATCGACTCGCTGACGACTCCGTGCATGTGGCAGCTGCGGTCAAGGGTTGGCTTACGAAGGTAGGGGACGAGTCACTTTTGATCGACCACGATGTGCATGTGTGGTTCTATCTCAGGTCCGCTGTGGACATTCAAAGCAGTGCTGGTGTCTGCTCATCGGGCGAACGTTGGCTTGCTTCAAGAACCCCTCGGATCAGGTACGTGTAAAAGTAGGCAAAGGTGCAGTTTGAGGCGTCAGAATTTTGCAACTGGCCAGTGGCTCATGGTCGGCTAACAAGCGGCGTGATGATCTGCTTTGTTTTGCGTCGAAGACGATTTTAACGAAATCCGACGCTTATTTGCAATGAAATCCACTGAAGATTTGATTTGACGACGAGCTTGACGAGTTCATAGGCATACCGAGATGGCTTGATGACGTGAAATGGACTTTGATTGAAGAAAGATTGGTCGATTATCCGCAACATGTTACGTTGAAGCAACGATGATTTCAATGAAGTCCGCTGAAAATTCGCACTTTTAACGGAAAGTCGTTGAAGAATTGGACACTGCAATAGCGATGCATCGACGAATCAATGGTTCACAACGCAAAGGAAATACTTGATAATCTTGGCGAGAATAATCGAGAGTTTTACGATGAGCTGCAGCTCTGCTAAAATCCATTCGTGAATCGTCAGCTTGGAAGATTCGATGATCTGCATGACTGATATCCCTTGATGGTTCGGAATGAAGTCAATGAAAGTTTACATGTTCGATGGCTTATTGAAGCAACTTCGTTTGAAAATTCCACGATGACGACGTCTGTGGTAGATTTGCAAACATTCGCGACGTCCGTACTCCATAGCTGATTCTAATTACCTTCGCCGAAGTTCACGGAATTTTTCATTGTCGAAGCGAACTTCTTTAACTCCGGTTCTTTCGTCAAACATCCGATTCGTCGAACATCAACAGATTCAATTATTGCAAAGAAATTAGTCAACGCTGAGACGATTCGTAACATTCTTCGAAGACTCGATCATCTTAATACGAAACCCATCGTTGATTCGCAACGACTAGCCGAAAAGTGCGGACAGTGACAATGAGACTGATGCGATGGGAGGCCGATCAACGGGGAGGAACGGTTGACTTGCCGTCCATACGACGCAGATCATAGCTAATTAATGCAGCTTACAACAAATTTATTGTTTCGTTTATTGCAAGATTGACCTTGATGTAGTGAGCACAACATGAACGAGCACAACGACGATTTTTACGTCCGCATTCTGTCTTTTCTAGCTGCCGTTCGCTCAAATAAACATCGCCGGTGCCCGAGTGCACGAAGCTAGCCGTTCGTCCGACGATTCTGCGGGTAGCGACGACGGTGAAACGCACGTCGCTCAAAAGCACCGACAGTATTCACTCGCCATCGAGCTCCCCGAGCAGGATACAACCTACCTCGTCTTTCACTCTAAGGATGATTTTGTACGCGTCTCGTTTACCCCTTTCTGATTAATCCCCTTCCGTGCCACCTCAGTGAACAGAAGTCCGTCTGGAAAAGAAGCTTTCGAAGCACCAATTGCAGTAAAATCGTTTACAAGATGCAAACTTTTTGAACAAAGCTATTGAAAAGTCTGAACCAGTGCAATACGGACAATGTCGCGGGCTAGAAGCTACTTAGGCACCAAATTGAATAATCCACACGGGGAGTTCGGCTGCTCGGGATTCAGACCTTCTACGTCTCGAAACTACCCTACCGTATCATTCTGCGGGAGACGTCTACTTGCATTGCTTCTTTCGCAGGATAAATGGCTCTACCATCTGAACGTGGTCTGCAACAGCGAAGCTGGCGCCAGCACAGGCAGCCCCTTCGAGCGACTCATCCGACGACTGGTCGAGATCAACGGCGACGCGTCGAGCCCGCTCTGGTCGCACGATCTGCTCATGAACTGCGAGCCGAGCATCGCCGAGCCGCTCACGACGTTGACAAGTCCGAAATTGCGAAAGGATGCGATCGGGTTGTACAAAGTGAGGGAATGACCTGCCACTTTCGATATTGTTTTATCAATTCTCTTTCTGTCTAGTCGTGCCACATGTTCAGCACGGTACCGATCCAGCCATCAGCGCTCGACTACCACGTGAGCCTCGTGCAGAACGCGTTCGAGCTCGCGATGAGTGACGCGCAACTCCACTGCGAGATCTACTGTCAGCTCATGAAGTTGACGAACTCGCTGTCGACGCAAGAGGGCGCTGCCGACTCGGCGAGTATGCAAGCGTGGCATCTCCTCGCACTTCTCTTGCCTGTCTTCTTGCCCGACGAGTACCCCGTGCTGAGGATGTTGCGAGCGTACCTCGATAAATGGTCGACGGCAAGGTACGTATGTACGTACATAGCGGTGGCTTATTTTTGGCGCTTGACGCTTTTCTTCCGTTTTTTCTTGATGCTTAGAAGCGAGCATGGCAAGTACGCGCTGTTCTGCCAGAAGGCGATGACGCGAAGTATGCAGAACGGTCGTCGACGGTATCGGCCGTCGAGGATCGAAATTCAGGCAATTCTGACGCGCAAGGCGTACCAACATTGCATGCCATATTCGTGAGTAGCACTATCCCTGCTTGTTTCAACTTTTGTGAACATTTTCGCGTTTGCTATTTCAGGATACCGGTGAAACTACCAGATGGAAGTCAACATGTAAGTCTATTTGCTGTTCGATTATCAACCTTTCTTCGACGAACTTGTTATGTTAGGTTGCCGACTTTGACGGCTCGAGCACGGTGCAGGAGTGTGTCGATCAGTGCTGTCTCTCACTCGGCATGCGCGCGTCTGCGCAGTCGGGATTTGCACTCTTCTGCGATGACGCCAAGTGCGAAGGTCTTGAACACGCACTCGTTGCTGGTGAGAAGCTCGCTGACGCCATCTCGAAGTGGGAACTTTCGCTGATGGAGAACAAGTACGTGCACGTACGAACACATACACACGTACGTACGTAGGACGCATACACATACACACAGACGTGTACACGTACGTACGCACGCACACACACACAAACACGTGTACATACGTAGTACGGACGTAGTACACACATACGTACACGTAGTACGCACACACGTACGTTGTGCGTGCGTAAAGAGTGGTTGTAGGATATCTCACTCGCGCCTCTGAGCCCATGCGATCGTTGACCATTGAACGAGCTGGTCGTGCTTTAGATACAGTCATGTAGATGCAGATATAGTCGTACAGAAAGAAGCGCCACTCTGAAATGGCTAACTTTGTTTGCAAACTTCACTTTAGAGCCGGCAAGTATCCGTCCAAGCGTCTCATCAAGCTGAGCTTAAGAAAGAGGTACTCCTCTTCCGCGAAAGCATCCACAACCAATAAAGTAGTCAACCATTCAATCATTTCCACCTTCAGATACTTCTGGAAGCACACCGAGCTCTCCCAGCCAAGTCGCGAGCGCGTCTTCGTCGCCTACCAATTGCACAGTGACTACATCGTCGATACTCCCTCCTGTTGCCCACTCTCGGCATCACTCATCGTCGACCTCGTCGCTCTCGTCGCGCAGATGCACTACCATCGAAGCTGCGGGGACCCGAACGACGCTATCGACGATGTCTGCGAGAGGTTCCTCCCCGCTGATGAGAAGACGAGAGAGAGTTTAAAGCAAGTTTGATAGTTTAAATAGCGAAAGTTTCAAGTTAATGGTGGGTCGCTTCGATTTCCTGTAGATCGCATGTGCTCTCGCGATGGCGCGAGCTGCGTGACGTCGCATCCGAGGACTGTGCCCGCATCTATCTGTCGACACTGCGTGTCTGGCGTCACTACGGGAGCCGCCTCTTCGCGGCGAAGATGCGCTGGCGCGCTGACGAACCTGTCTGGCTCGCCGTTGACGATTCGGGTCTTGCCGTCCTTCACTTCGAGACCAAGGCACGTATTGACTGTCCCGCTGTGCTTAGCTTAATCGACTTCGCTTCCAGGAGCTCTCCGCGTTCTACGCCTACGAACAGGTTCTCACGTTCGGCGGTTGTCGCGACGACTTCATGCTAGTCGCGAAGCGTCCACCCCAGCCACGACCGACGAGTTCGTCGAGCGGGACGAGCGAAGTGGTGAACAATACTCAGCAGATATTTCACGACGATGAACCGACAAGAGAGCGGCTCGTCTTCGCGATGGACAAGAACAAAGTACGTACCTAGTCTGACCCCTCTCCTCTTCGGCTACACCTTCTCGTCCGCTTGCAGATCCTCGAACTGACAATGCTCCTCGCCGACTACATCCGTTATCGGCGCCTGCACGCGGCCGCTTATTACAAACTGCAGTCGTCGTCGGCGGCCTCCTTCGCCGCCTCGTGCGCCGCGCAGCTCCAGCAGCGCTCGTCGCCGCGCAGACCGCCAACTGTTGCAGGAAGCAGTAGCTCCGCTCGGCGTCCTGCCGACGACGGACCCGCGCCACTCGATCAAGTGACTGCTCCGTCTTCGTTGACGCTCGAGAGAAGAGCAGCAATAGTCTAGTGCAGTCCCATACGGAGGAATAGTATTCTCATCGCCTCGTATCTTGGCAGTGCAGTTGTGTTGTGTTCGCGAGGTGTGGTCAATCGGTATTGTATATGTACAATAGACGAAACGCGGCTTTATATGGGAAGAATGCGATCTCCACTCGTCCGTGTTTGCCTGGCTGGCACATTTATTAGGTCTCATGCCCGCATCAGATCTGCCGTAGCTTTGACGACCATACAGTGCGAGCAAACTGTATCTAGGTCGCACACTTTTCTGCAAGAAGTCAAACACTCGCTAACATATATTTCATATCGTCCACCAATCAAGAACGCTGAACGGACGTGAGATGCACCTGCAAGAAGCTCACGGAGACACACAAATAGGCGTCGATTAAAGAGCTAACAGAAACAAGCCATAAAGCATGCAAGAATATCGAGTGGCAGAAGAAAGAAGGGACCCACTGAAAACCGACGCAGACAAAGTATCTACGTACAGTACCAACACAAAGGCAGCGCTAATACGAGAACAGAATCGTCGAACAGTCGGCGCTGACCCTGCTCAACTGCTAATCTGACAGGGACATGACAGCTGCAGCTAGAGAAAACGAATAAGGTGTGATCCACCCTCCATCTCTACAGTCCCTCTTAACGTTAGCAGCTACTCGAAAGTACGAGGGACAGAGGGAATTGAATCATCAATCAACATAGACGTTTAGCGCAATACAGACACACGTGTACGTACAGTACACATTGATGTCGCAAAGAGCACTACTGCGATAGAATCGAGGAAAAGCAGGAAGGAAGGACAAAAAGAGAAAAAGTAAGCTACTTCCTCCAAAAGAATCTGTCCAATAAATCTGACACAGACCATAAAGTAGGCACGCTCACTCAGATCACGCTAGCAGAGCTCGCAAAAGCAAAACAGCCGAGCAGACTGACGGTCCAACTCTACACGCTATCCCACAGCCGAACGGTACGCAGAGGCAGGCAAATGGCACAGGAGAACACACGAACGCCGGTTGCAAAAAGAAACTAAGAGTGCCGCTGCGAATGAGCAAAAAAGCACTGTCGTGAGCATACAACATATCTAGCTAACACGCGCAGACAGCATGAACAGCGAATAGCTAAAGCTAGAGAACAGTTCAGATAGTTGGCACACACACAAAGACAGACAGACACACACACAACTGACCGTGAGCACGAGTTGGTGGGCGGTGATCAAAGAACACTCCCGTGACCACCGACTGCTTTAACTAGCATATGCCACGTGTGTGCAGGCACAAAGTAATCCGAGTAGAGCGCAAAGATCAATATAGGCAGCATAAAGCACAACCAACGTACGAGTATCACTGCACTAGAACGTCACAATATTACGCACTTCGGACGAAGAAAGGAGAGACAGAGCAACTGAGACTCAAGAAGACGAGCAACTTTAGATATAGACTGTCCGACGGCAGAGCCAGCGAAAGAAAGAAAGGCAAACCTGATTCACCGAGCCGTTTGAGCCAGTGGTGAACGAGCAAGCATACACACGAGTGCACACACGTACAGTACGGGGTAGGCTAGCTAAGGAGCAAAAGAAAACGCGAGATGCGCTACAACAAGCGGACAGCGAGCACTCATACACACAGGTACGTAGCTAGCAAAGTAAGCTAAGCAACAGTGCCATCCGTCGTGGACAAACAAAGAAAAAGTAGTAGGCACGTCAACAAGTAGTGTGACTAGATGAGCAGTCGAGAGCCAGAAAGAAAGGCAAGAAAGATGAGAAAGAACGACGCCAAGACCAGCAGAACACAAAACTAGACGAGTCCGCGCTGGCCTATCTAAAGCCGAATAGAGCCGCCAACCAGCTAATGGTCCTAGAAGCGCCAGCGTCTGCACCTGAGAGCAAGCTCAGCTAAACAACAGCTAACGGCGGACTCTTCTCACTCGGCACAATCGCTTCACCGTCGTTCGACTCGCGATTATTATTAGCAGCCAGTTTGGCAACCGCTTGAGCAACGAGCACCGGGGATGCAGCCTTCGGCGACGCCGCAAAGTTAACCTGCGGTGTCTCCCAGCCACTCGAAGCGGACGTCGACGCCGACGAGTGTGGATGAGCTGCCATGTGGGACAATTGAAACTCGGTTCTAGCTCGTTTCGCAAGGATCCTCTCCTCATGCACTTTCGTCGCAATCTCCGCCGGCACATCAGGGATGACGAACGCGACGAGCATTTTGATCACGAATACGAACGTCTAACATTAACAAAAAAGTGCGAACATTTAACCCGAGGGGTTGAGCAAGCGTGCCAATGCATAGACATACCACGAAAAGAAGAACGAACGCGAACTTGGCTGCAAGATTGTGCCAGAATCTTTCCGACAATGGATAGTAGCGTGCATCGTCAACAGACGTGCAACGATGCGGTTCATTGAGACTTCCGTTCGTGGCGTTCAGGCAAGGAAAGAGCCGAAAGTCGGAATACCTTATCGAAAAAAGAATTTCTACTTCAAACTTCTCAATGAAAAACAAACAAGGCCACACTATACTGTAAGCCTTTCAAACCATCACGTTAAATAAAAGATCG